>JABMBR010006936.1:0-56718 GCA_018881525.1 Meteorus sp. PSUC_FEM 10030008
CCCCCCCCCCCCCATGGTTTTGCTTCTGTTCCTTTACTCCGTTAATTTTTTTTCGTTGTTTGGATGCATGCCATAAAACCGATGAGAAGGAAACTATTTTCTCAGAAATACCCGAAGAAATACCGAAATATTTTAACCACGTATCAAATTGAAAATTTCTCAAAAAACGTTCGTACGGACATCACCAATATCATTCTGGGCGACACGTGTTCCTAAAATACACACTCCATTTTTACGATTCTTCAACTTCTCAAGAAAATTACTGCGCGAATCTTCTACGTCCTCTTGAACGTCATAAATAACGTTTGCCGAAACCAATCGATGTCATATTTGACGAAGTCTCCAATGTAACTTGGAAAAATCACAATGTAATGAAGTTTCTTCGATATGATGATCAGAACTTCAAAACATGTTTTATCAACATGAAATACGAGAAATACATGATTCTTCTCCACTGTGCCCCCAGGAGACATCCTACAGAGTATCTGAAGTCGACGTTATAGCGGTTTTCAGTTTAGATTAGAATACTCCCGAATTTTTTGTGGTATCATGGAATGACGCATATTATCTTCCACAAATATATCACATATATACCACAGATACGCACAGAATTGTATGTTGTGACGTATCGGGAATTCATCGATTATCAAACGTGATGTAATATAAATTTATGATACAGTATTACCTAGTGCATCTCGCGCTCGTATTTAATCCTTCGAATTGTGTAATTAAATGGGATTTTTTCTCGGTGATTTTCTTGCATTCAGCCTATGAGTCATTCAAGCATTTATCCAATGTGCAAAAGGTATACCTCACATTATAATAAGTGCAATGAATTTTGAAACAATATACACCGATAGCATATTCATGGCGTGTCTAGAGATGAGCGCAATCGAAAATGTGAGAAGGAAGATTATTTTCCCCATGCAGGTTGGGGTGGATAGAGCAAATGAACGGAATGATGTCAGACATTTGTTAGTATTCATAATTCATCGGAATTCCGTCCCTAAACGTTGAAGATATTTATCAGCTAGGTGTTAAGAATGGACTACCATTTTCAGCCCCAACAGTAGTTTTTAAGAGAATGGCTACATCTTACATATATGAAGCAGTCCAATAATGTTAAAAAATTCGACTATATCACAGTGAAGCCCCATACTAGACAGTTTCTTGTACTCTAGCAGAACGTGAGACATTGACTTGGCGTCAATTAATATACGTTCATTTCATGGCATATGATTGTTGGTTTGAATGATATATAGAACTAGAAATATCTAGGCCAATTCGTCATATTTTTACTGTTAAGGCTTGAATTTAAGCAATTACGTCTGTTAAAACCAATTTTTAATTCTAATTATATTTTCCTATGGTAATGTGGTGTCATTGGCTCTTTTATTTCCGCGAATGATCGGTGAAAGTGAAGTAACATCGGTTGAGGTACCCAGATACTTCAAACTAGGATCGAAAGGCAACATAGATTAAGAAAAAGACTTCATTCACGCTTCTCCACACTCATAATATGGCTGATAAGTTAATTTCTGATCCTAAGTTCTGTGGATCCTGTTCATTTCTTGTCAGATAGTGTTATGGATTCTTATATTAGCTTCGATGTAACCCTCAATGACATTTTTTATTGTTTCCATGTATCTCTAATCAAGAATGGATATAAGCTAGTGTATGTTATTCATTACGTGATCTCACAAGTAGACTCAGATTCTGTCAAAGATTATGATATTTGTTCACATGGTACAAAAATCGAACTCGACGAAGCACAATAATCAAATATCCTGATGAATTCTTCGGACAGAAGTACATGCATTCTCCTAGTACTTGCTTCAGCGAAGTGGTTGAATTTTCGCACGACGTGACTGGTAAGATATCAGTAAACGTCATCCTGCCTACACCCCAGTCAGCCTCTTTGCTTCATTGAAACTTTCAATTCTTTCATCGTGAGAATTCTTAACAGAAAATTCTTCCCTGTCAAAGATTACTATGCTTGCGGGTTTGGGGAACTAATAGTAATCCTCAACAAGATGCTGCGAGTAATAACCATGTTGTTTCGGAGGAAAAACTGGGAAGAAGCATTAACATGGGTAAACATGGTTTCAAATTTTCTAAAAATCAGGAATCTTTTGATTATAGTCTTTGTTTTCTCGTAAACACTCATACATATTCGGCCTCCGAAGATGTACCCCAAAGAACGATATTCCGAAAGTTCAGCTCAAAATCTATAGTAGAATCAATTTGTTATGCTGTACAATTTAGAAATAATACAAATAAACAGTGTCCAGAAAATATTACATGGTGTTCACTTATTGCATGAATTTGTGCACATTACGTGGACTAAGACGAAACATAAGTTTGCACCTGGATTGCGCACCTATTCGGAAAATGTGTAACTGTATACTGGCAGTATAAAATACATCTGCCCTATACTCTCTCCGTCTATCATACACATATACACGTACGGCGTACTGACACCTTCTCTCTCTCCCTCTCTCTCTCTCTCCCTCTCTTTCTCTCTCTTGGCGGCTAAAATCAACACCTTTCATCCAGAGTATATACAACTGTGCAACCGATCAATTCAGATTTTCGTAAAATAACTCAAGATTATCGAGAAAGAAAACTATCACTAGTCGTCATTTTTATTTGAGATTGAAATAACCTCTTTTACTGGTAAGGAACATACAGAGACGTAGATGGAAGAAAAAGGGAGTCCAAACAGGGGGTAGCAGGTGATGCGCCAGGTGAAGAACACTGGCGCGTGCTCCTTTCTTTCGGTCATATGATTTACCCCTCCCCCCTCCCAACAATTTTTCAAGTTTCAAACCTATTGTGTTTGCTGTGCACCTCTTTTTTTTTCTATTTCTGTTCTCTATGGCCAACCAATGGTGTTTGATGGATCACAGGAGCCCGATGTTGGTTACAGGAAACAAATGTACAGTCGACATATCCCATTTTTTTCGGATTCAGACGTTCTTTACTCTAGCAACACTATCAAAACTGCATCATCGTCCTTTTCTTCGTACTAACATATGCATCCATATCAGAACCTGAATACTCACATCTATTCTTCTCAATTCAAATTGCTGAAAATTTTGGAATCGATGATGAATGTGGGTGCAATTTCGAAATTTCATGATCGAAATGATGATATCACAGTGAGTGTATACAGGCCGGAGCATAGAATTATAGAGGTCCAAGCATTCTTATAAATATTCCAAGTGACGTATTGAGTTTATCAAAATGCGTAGATGGAATCGCCAACTTTGAAGGCTCCTCATTATCACGTCAACTCCACTGAGATACCACTAAGTTATCAGCAAGTTAATGCACTCAACAGGAACAATAATGATAACGATTTACCCGAACAATATATTCTCAATATCAGCACTGTAAAGTTAATGGTCATCCAATTCAATTTTTCGTCATGCTACCATGTTACCACCGAATAATTTCTAGTATCAACTTTGAATAGAGAGGATGCGAAGATCGGCACGCTGATCCGTTGATATTGACGTATCGAACATTTAGTTGTACGATGACAGATTGCGAATGGCTAGCCTGTAATAGTATGACACAAAAACTGTCTGAATAGAAGCATTTCATGTAACTATTTCACATGACACGCTCAGTGACCTGTGAGTTCTTCACATTATTGAAATAATGTTGCAATTTCATACTGTAGGGTCGATATCATGAGCTGGAGTCTTCAATAATTGAGAAAAAAAGCTAGTTCCATGGATCCGTATGCAATGTCAATATCCATCAATCGTATCTGTTATTTCATCTTAATTTCGAGGGTCCGCAAAATCCCGAAAATTCAGAAGTCCTTCCTATTTCGATATCGTAGGTCATATGGTGGGCGTGATGGTAGCGAATTGGTTAGCGAGTTGGTTTTCGAAGTCGGAACATGGCGGGTTCAAAATCAGGCAGAAATGCATATTACGATATTTGCTCGAGCGTTGGGGTCATCGAAATGAGACTTGCGCACCCAACACTTCAGATAAACCGATTGAGAGAGGACCAAGGATATAGGAAAATTCGATTTCAGAGCACTTTTTCAAAACCTTTTTTGTTTTGGGTTCTGTTACTCACTTTCTTTTGTATGGAAGAAGATTTTGTTTGTTTGTTTTTTTTTGTTTTTTCAAATTATGTGCGATGGCAATAAAAGTTCAAACTTGCAGAATGTTAGTTTTTTCAATATCTTTGACTGGATATATTGTACAACGCACCCTAGTGGAGTTGCTCATGAGATTCATTTAGTAGGAAAGTGAATAACCTTCAAATGATTTCATATATACGTACCAATACATGCGTCTTTCACACAGACCTTCCTCTATTATCTTTTACTATGTCTTTTGGCCTTCCCTCGGTTTTCTTCCATATGCCCGAGAATGTATAAGAGAATCGAGATTCTACTGTATTCGAACGCCGCTCAGCGTGTTGATCTGAAGCTATTTCCGAATAGTTTCTTCAGGTAAGACCGAAAATTAGCGATTTCATGGTTGTATGCGTGACCGAAATCGAAAATCACCAGAATGAAAGAGTAGCTATACGAAATGAGTTTCGCGAAGCATTTTTCCCACAAATATTAATTCATATGCGTTCCCACATATACAAATATATAAAGTAAAATATTCATAACTCACAACTTCATCAACTATCTTGATAACCATAGATACATCATATATTCTCAAAAATAAAGTTACTCGTTCACTATGTACTACTCCCGGACGAGTCGTCACGATAATGTGGTATGACGATGTATTTTACGATTTTGTCTGATTGCTGCCACTGTGTATGATGGATTGTCAATAAATCAAAGTATACGGACCTGCGTGTGCAAATGTGGTGTTTACTATTGGAACGTAAGCCAAAAAAAAAGTAAGCACCAGATACTCTAAGTTGATCATTGACCGTTTTGTGATTAGGACTACAACCCGCGTTCAATCAATATATTTTTCTGAATAATGCACAATGATTTATGCTTCAAATTATAACAAGTATTCATATCAAAATGCTGGCCATTTGGTCGATGCTTATCAAATACATTCATTGATTGAACGCACACCACCTCCTGTTTACTGTGGCGCAATCTTCGTAGTTCAACTTCGGGGAAATGCGTATATTATGCATGATATCGAAGACTCGAGATTTCTGAATCTCATCACATCTGTTGTGAATACATACAGAACACTAATGAATCTGATCGGTATTATTTCACGATTGCAGGAGTCCATAGTTCAACTCCACTGTTGAACATCTTCAATTTTTCTACGTTCTTGAATTCGGTTTGCAGCTACAAGAAATATTTGTTTTGGGCAGAATCCATACTCAATGGATCTATTATTCGAATTGTCTGATATGGCAACCCTGCAAATGTTGGAAAGCATCCTGCCTCCCAAGTTATCCATATTTTTCAAGTACTATGTGCTCAGGGCTATCTGGAATTTGATTTGAACAACTGCGATGAGATGTCTGAGTGGTGGAAAATATTTTTTGGATCTACAACTTCTGATTGGCAGACGGAATCTTCGATTGAATAGATGGAGTCGTATCAATCGGAGAAGTTTGAATATCTCGCGAATTGGAATCAGGGGGTCGGAGATATTTCTTGTGTTAGGATCATGGTGTCATATACACGACTCTTGTTTATAAAACATTCATATACAGGGTGACCCACTTCGGGGGGACACGAAGCACGTAGCGTTGTAGAGAAAGAAGAACAAATAATAATGAGGTTTGAATCACTTTCCTATCTTAATTCCTGATTTTGATATAACTTTTTAAAAATCGGCCAATGGCGATGGCTATTCGCTATATATTCTTGTTACGTGATGTGGTGGAGCGTCTCACGTGATCATGGTGATAGTATATCTGTAATTCCTTGTGTTTCCCACTTCACAGCAATATCTATATATGAAAATGGAGGATTTTCAATTTCATAACAAATTTAGGAATCGAGATTGGAAAATGATTCAAACGCTATTATTTTTATTTTTTTTTCACTACAACGCCACGTGCTACGTGTCCCCCCGAAGAGGGCCACCCTGTATGTAGGGAAATGCCTCGTTCTTTTCAACTGCTTCTAATTTAGTGCTTAAGATGTGAACCTGGTATACATCGTCGATTTTCTCTTGGTCTGATCAAAATCCCGGCGTCACTGAACAATTGCAGTCTCACTGACATGTATGTATTCGAATGGATGAATCTGCTCTATCACTCTTGAATTTCGCATCTCATTTCTATTATAAATCCGGAAATTTGGATGGATGTTTGTTACACATTACATCAGAATAGTTGCGGGGGTGTTTTCAATAATAAGCCGAGATACTTTTGTCGGGCTGAAGCTTTGGCATACCCCAAATTTTACAGAAATTTGTCTTTCATCATTCAGACGGTTCCTGTAAACAGACTCTATAAAATTCTATCCCTATATAGAATAACAGAGGTGTTATTGCATATGAAGATGATGTCATTTTCAAACTATAACTCAAATACTTTCAAAATGTGGCAGAAACGTTTTTCACACGGTGTTGCCAGATTTTCCAAGCACAGTCGCACGGCATCGGCTAGGAATAGTACATGAACAACAAAAAGTTTTAGATTTATGAATGACGGGATGAATTAACGACTTTTTCAATCTTTGAAGTGTGGGTCATTTACGCACCACGCGGCCCGAATGTGAAATCTCCAAAAATTGCCGTGGCATGGAACGTGTTAACTGTTGGCTATTGATTCAATGACAATTTATAAAAAAAAAAAAACAAAATATAAATTTCTTCCCGAGTGGCTCGTCGTACCCCATAATTGAAGATTTTCATTTTTCTACGAGCGGCGCTTATTTATACCAAGTACTTAGTGAAAGACTGAACAAGAGTGAAAAGAGTGTGAGAAAGTGAAATTATGAGTATTTTTTCCTCGAGGAGCCTATCATGCTCCGCTCCCCCTTACCTAGAATCCAACATGATGATCAATTTTTGCGAGAATTATGAGTAATGAAATCACACGAGATTCCTGGCGATAGCTCGATGAATGAAACATAGTCCCTGAAAGATGTGTTTCTCTACTCTGTCCGCAAAACAATATCATGTATCGTTATCGGAAGTTTAATTTTATATACCAGACGAATACACAAATTATGTTCAACATCATGTCGTGCAATAGAGAATTCTCCAATATATCTGATGAAATATGATAAATTGTATATAGTAATCATATACAAGCTTCCATATACATTTTGTTATCATATACAACCCTGATCTGTTACACTGAGAGAATTTTATGATTCCACTAACGAAACCTCGATTGTAGTTATTGACATCTCATCAGATGTCAATCAGATTTGTAAAAGTAGAAATATGAATATCTTATATGATAATTCGAACAATCGTTGAATAGTTGTTCCCATGATGAAAGATCGTACAATTTATCACCAAAATGGCAACTTTTGCCATCGTAGGTAGTTCAAGCTACTATTTATATGGCGAATTAGAGGTTTTTGGAAATTTTTCTCGTTTCATATTGTTCCACCGAAAAGGTCCGTCATATATACATAATCATTAAATAAAAGTGTAAGAGTTGATATTTTTTCTCTCAGCTCGCTTCGGTCGACAATTTACATGTGATCTTGGACATTTCTCACTTTACCTCCCGAGGGGGGTAGTGTACTATTATCTTTGTGACTCTATAAACTAAATGTTCACTTTCATGAGATTCCATTTTTTCATTCTGTGTATTAATGGAGAAAAAAAACTGACATAGTACAAGCTTCGATGAGAATGATTACCATCGTTGATTATGAAATTTATCACTATATTTGTAGAGGTTACCATATAAATAATTGATTTCACGAGAATGGATGGTTGATTGAATTATCAGCACGTAATAATTACATCCAACTTGAGATGATTGAATTCTCAGTACTAGGTGGTTGTAACTACCATCTGTTATATTTAATGTTATAATGATACAGTAGCATCAAATATAATAAATATAATTATGCACATGGTAAATCATATTATTCATATGATGCATTCAACAATGAAGCTGGTATTCCTTATCTTCGGAACATCAAACATCATTAAACTCGCGTACAGTATGTTTCTACGCATCGAATCGTGCATGGGTCTTCTACAGGTGACCCGTGATTCAATTTGAACGAAAACGATAGGTATTGCGAGCACGATTTCGCCGGCAAAAGGTGGGAGACAAAAGCATTGTAGGTTTATGGGTGACGTTTCGAAAATTTTATATCCCGTCTGATGTACTAACAACCGAGAATTCGAGAATTTTTACAGCGAGAGAACATGGCACTCTTGACAGAAGGGACATGGACGATTCAAGACATTTTGGATTTGTTATCATAATTAGATGGTATTTCTTTCGATGACCAGCACTACTTAGGTACCACACCGAAATAACAAAAGATGTGATACAGAATAGAACTTCATTCATCATGCAATATGATTTTTCAAGTATTATAGTACTTCTTTTGGCTTCAGCAATAACAATCTGGTTTCATAGGATTTTCCATATTATTACATCAATCACTGCCAAATTCATCCAATATGTCCTAAAATCAATGTTGTTCTCCATATTTGTGAATATCGCGAGTTAGCAGCATTTTTATTTGTTTAGATCTTGATCGATAAATGAATTGGGCTGAACGAAGTTTTCTGTAAACGGCACAAATAAGATTGAAGATTTGTTCGAAATATTTGTTCATTCCACTTGATCGCTAAAAGAAATGATAACTTTGTGAAAAGTTAGTGTGATTTTCGAATCAGGAATTCCAAATTCTCAATCGTACATGACAATGCTATATGAAACTTTCAAACTTGACAAGAATTTTTCATTTCATAACATCCATGAAACTGAAGAAGAAATCGAACGGTGGCACAATATGAAAAGAAATGCAAAATTCCATTATACATTATATTCATGAGAAAGTGTTTTGATTGAAACTGAAAGATCGCATCATATCCAACGCGACTGTTATACTAGAGCAAAAGGCACTGCCAAATATAAGCAAAGTATTTTCTGATAATACCGGAAAGTTTGTGGAAGTCGTCGACCTTCTCTTTCCCGATAGTAGCACATTTATTACATAAGATAGTATGTATATCGGTATTCATACTATCAATTAATTCAGCGATCTTGGAATGTGACAGTGAATATGAAAAAAATAGAGACACCTATGTACGATTCACCATTATATATAAAAAAAAATGATCCAATTTGGTATGAATATTCTATATTGATGACATTTCCAGTGTAAGGGAATGAAGAGCAGAATGCACTTAGATGTAGTACACAATTTTCATGAATTGCAAATGTCGATCCCATAGAACGAAGTTTTTCTTTAGCTCAGTCGTTTTTCCTGACTGAATAAAATCTTTCATCTACTGCTCCATTGTTTTTGTTTATCACAATTCAACCAATATTTCACTCCACCAAGATAATTTGTAATTGTATTGGGTTTGAACTTCCTCTCAGAGGTACATGAAACTTAAGAAGATGAGAGTTATTTTTTCCCAAAATACCAAATCTTATTTCAGAAATTTAGTGATATGCTATCAGTACTATATTTATACAAGCCAAGTTATGGTTATAGTCTTGTCCTTCATCAATTGGTGTCTCCGCGCTTAAGAGGAGGAAAATACTGGGAGGTCGAAGATTGGTTTTCTTCATTTGAGAAATTGCCAGAATTTGGTATGAAAATATATAATTTTGGGCCGCGCAAAAAACTTTCCAATTTCACGACAAAAAAAAAGTCCACTTTCGGGGAGAAAATTTTATTTATCTGGACAGAGGATATGAATTTCTTGGTTCGATCCATCGAAAGTTCACTTTCTCAAGATAAGTTTCCAGGCTCAAACTCAACAATCATGATTAATCATAATTATAAACAAAAGATCAAGTAAAGATAATACATCTCTCTCAAAGTTGACCTGATTTTTCATGCAAGAGTAACTATTCGGAAATGAAATAAAGACTGTAATGAAATAATGTCGTCGTCCAATTCGATCAGATGTCGCCGATTGTTATGTAGATAGAGTCTGCCAGATTGTATATTTAGTATTGCACTCGCCGTCATCGTTATCAATAACTATCTATTATAGTCAAATTTGAATCATAACGCTCATCGTAGATATTTAGAATAGTATTTCATGCGTCACGTCAAATGATATTTGCGGAAGAATTTCATCTTCTCAAAACGAGTCATGTAATCAGCCCATTCTTATTCCGAAAAATCGACTGTCTCCCGAGTAATAATACCCGTGTACTGCGACAACAGCCAATATGGATGAGAAACGGAAACAGTACGACGCCACCTAGACACTATACATAATCAGGCTGGATTTCATTTTGCCCATTTCACATACTCCAATCACAATTCCATGTAACAATACCTATTCTTATTTTCGATGAGGGGTCTTTTATTTACTTGATTTTTCCACCACCAATCTGAATTTAATATGAATGACATGCGTTCACGATATAGCGTGGTTCTCAATACTTTTTTGATAAGGCGCCAAACAAATGGAAAATTATCCTGCCGAACTTACCGAATGTCCATGCCTAAAGAGAATTGTTATGCTGTAGCACAAACACTAAAAAATCCATTAAGATCAGGTTCAATTCATCCCCCATATGCTGTATTGTGAAGAAATTGACTTCGACAAATCAAAACTGCATTCGAACGAAATTTCTGATAAAGTTAGAAGTCAAACTAAAACTGATCGCAGCAATATTCATCCCGACTCGGGGTTCATGAGTAATTGTTGAATTCTATGAGAGTGATAGGGGAATAATGAGAATGTTATCATGAATGGAATGGAACTACTAAGAACGATAGGAGCTATAGATACATCCATAGTCGTGGGAATCGCTCCAATCAAACCAAATCCTGATTAAAACGTCTGAAAGACTTCCATAACAGACTCCATTCCTAATGTATCCGAAAATGGGACAGTAGGAGCTAACAAAATGGTTTATGTGTAGGAAAAAGTGGGAGAAGTATCAGGTTTTTCACTGAGGATGAATACTCCGACCAGAATATTAAGAGATGTTTATGCGATTTGAACCAGAAATTGATAATTGATGGACAACGAAAATTATTTCTGGTGTTTTTTACATCAAATAATTCAATATGTTCGCAATCGATGATATACTGCCGCTAATGTAATGGTATACAGAAAGGCGAACACGCGAAGCAATACAGAGACAAACATTTCATGCATATCATGTCTCAGAAGGAAAAAAACAAGTGTGAATCGTATCGTACTTGATAGTCTATACAATATAACGTGCATACACAAATGCAATTCTATGAGATTTTTGGAATATTCGTATATGAAAAAGTATATAAAATTAGCAACAGTTTGTAGACTGGTGTACATGTATTATCCATAAACTGTGCTAAATGACATGAATTTTCTAATACCAAGAAGTCATTCCTTACCGATTATATGGCATCTCGCAGGACGCGTACTGGTGTAGTTTCGCCAGTGCATCAAGAGGATGTAGCGGACCTCCTCCCTCGTCGCCACCACCTCCATCTCCATCGTTGTCTTGTTGATCGTATCCGCGATTTCTCAACTCGGTTTCTGTATTGTTTGCCATTTCTCCTATTGAATACACACACACACATATACATATTTATAAACATAAGTAATCAAAAAATGATATGGAATGTTCCATAGACCAAAAAATAACGAACTGTCCCATGAACAAATTATGCTCCAATGAAAATCAATCAGATTTGGTTATTCAAGAGTTGGAATTTCCTGACATGACGACATATGTTATCAATTTTGTTTTCTGAACATCTACCATCCGAACATGATTTTATTGAATCAGCATCAATTTTCTTACGATCCCGAGAACATTAAATTCTACTTAATGAAGAATTTAGAGATTGTTGCTGTTCATACCATTCTATATTCTTCACTGATTCGAGAATATTATATTCATGATAATCCGGTTGTAATCATATGATGTAGTTAGTAGATGCGGTACACAAAATCGTGAAAGACATTAGGCATGAAATAATTAAAGTGAAAAATAGCTCCGCGGCAAAAAAGCCCATGGAATATGCACGGATGACGACATGACACGTGACAATAAGACAAAATAATAATCGATATTCATATGTTATTTCATTCGTAAAGCAATCCAATCCTGTGTGATTCGACTCTGGTCATTCCAAGCCTGAATTTCATAGTCGGTCATTTCACACACTGAAATTAACCACCCGCTAATCATCCTCGAAATTCATCGCATGATCATTTCACTTCTATTCTTTGGATGCATTCGAATAAATTTGAATCGATGATGCATGAATTGACTTTAGTTTTAGGGGGGTAATAGGTCTAGGACGAAATATTCCAAGTTTCTGATCGATCCTTATGGAATTAATTGCAATTTCAATCATGAACGATATCTTCATATTCACTATTTTTTTCTTGAAAAAAGAAACACAGTCGAAAATTGTACTTAATGCTCACATTCTGAAAGAAGTGGTAATACCTGTTCTTGACGTGATAATTTTAGTTCAAACAAACACTTATGAGAGAAGTATTTCTATCTTAGGAATTGATTTTAGGTGAAAATTATACCTTTCAGGATGTACACAAACTGTTAATCCATATGTTCTCCAATATACAGGGTGGTTCTCCCCAGGAGGACACGAAGCACGTGGCTTTGTGAGGAAAAAAATACAAATAATAGCGTTTGAATCATCTTCCTATCTTGATTCCTGAACTTGTTATAATTTTTCGAAAATTTGCCATTTTCATATACAGATATTGTTGTGAAGCGGGAAACACAAGAAATTACGGATATAATATTACCATTATTCCGTGAGGCGCTCCAGCACATCACGTAACAAGAATAAATAGCAAATGGCCATTGCCATTGTTCGATTTTCGGAAAGTTATAACAAATTCAAGAATCAAGATAGGAGAATGATTCAAACGCCATTATTTTTTCTTTCTCTTCAACGTCACGTGCTTCGTTTCCTCCTGAAGAGGGTCACCCTGTATATATAAAATGACCTCAAAATCTCAATGAAAGATATATTTTTTTATATCTTAGAAAAAATTCATGAATGCGGTTCTAAATATGCCGTCCTACACCCATCTCTACCCTTAATAACACTGAATATAACCTGATGCTCCACGGAGTTACACCGGAGTCTGAAAATGACATAGAGCAAAGAGGGGACTACCTTCATTATTCTCCAGCATCCATCATATAGCTGATAAATAAACGACATTCGCTCATGATTTAATGGTTCTATTATTTATCATTACTGTTGTGTTAATTATTGGCAATGTACTTCGTAACACATCCTTTTTTGAAAAAATCTTCCAACGACGAGTTTCAGAGGGAGAAATGACCCAAGTGTCATACGACTTAAGGATAAAGTTCGGGGGTGAAATGGCCCGGGACGAATTTTTGTGGGATGAATCGTCATGAAACCGTTTTTATATTTCTGTTATGTCAGATTCCAAGTGATTCACATATCTGAGCGAGCTGCTCTTCCAAGTCCTGCCAGGAATTCTGTACCATATCGGGAATTGATTCATAACGGATGGAAGTAACGGCGACTCCTTCATTCGATCAATTACTTAAGCGTAATGTCATCATAGCTAGTCCATTCAAGAGATAAGCAGACCATTATGATATAATATGAATGAGAATATGTGTCAACATCTTCGGAAGAGATCTAAAACAATGGTACCAAAGCGGAAACACTACAGAAGCCAATGAGATGCCTCTTTTGTCATCTTCAGAAATCAATCAGACGGGCAACACTGTGTCACAAAGTAAGAGATATTTAGGAAGGAAATATTCATATCAAAGAGAAGTTGTCTCTCAAATCTGGGGAAAAAGAGAAAAGAAAAATATTATTGCGTTAGGAAAGTCCTGATAACCAGATGACATACCGGGAGTGAACCGATGAACAATAATTAGTGTTACATCTCTTAAAAACAGTGATAGGTTCAGAATAAAGTTATATCAGTTATATTCCTGAATCGTTTCGATGAAGCAGGGATGTACGATACGGCAACTTCAACACTGATTATCACGTACATGTATGAACGTTGAGAAGAGAATACTGTTATTTTTCGCAAGTTTTAGTACAGGCAACAGGGAGCGAGTTACTCTTGTCTTGTTTTCGATTAAATTTCCCGCGTTGTTATTTGTTTCTTCTATTATGCCATTGAGTGAAAAAAAATACTTGGATTCATATTTTTCAAATATTCATCGTGCTTTTAACATTGCGCTATGCATAGTTCGTTTCCAATAACTTTGTACTCGATAGTACAACGTTGAACGCAATGTAGCTTCAAAAATATTGATTTTAGAGAAAAAAGTTTCAAATAAAAATTGCAGAGAATATATCGATCTAAAAATTTCAACTTGAACAATTTATTATTTAAACAATTATTAGAGGAGATATCGGTGAAAAATTTAATAAACGAAAAGTAAATATCTTATAAATCGTGAACGGTAAGTGATACGAAAAAAATTATGAAACAGAAAAGATAGAAAATTTTGTTATCTATAATAAAGGTCTCCATACTTGTGGGCCTCAAGTGCACGGTTAAGGAGATACAGGTCGCAACGGTTTTTTTCAAAATGGCGACACTTCCGTTCGCCATCTTTGTAAGTATTTTGTGTTTTTATCTTTATTAGGTCAAACTGAACCTATCTATGAAAAAAAAATAACTCCTGCCTAAATTTGCAAAGTGGAACCCCTGTTGCCTGTACTATTTTTTCTTGGAAAAAATGGAAGGCATCGACTGTCGCCTAAAGTTACCACTAGATGTAGCCTACCACCAGATGAGTTGGAACTTCCAAACACCAAAGTATATAGAGCTGAAGTATGAACCAAATGTGTTACCTCCAGAGCAAGTATCGAAATTGACTATCAAATTTTCGTTTCTGTAAACTCACTCTATTTATTTTATACCGAATTCCATGGTGTATATGAGTAAAAGATGAGAATTTCACCTATTCATGAGTGAACGTTCAGAAATGAAATTACTATATCGAATTTCCTCGGAGTAAATGTTCAAACTATATGAGTTGGGATAAATGTAATCAGGAAGAATCCTTTTAAACAGATGCATGCATCATTCAATTTCTCCAAACAAATTGTCTATCGCTACAATTGGAGTATGTAAATGTTATGCAAAACTACTACGAAAATATCAATTAAGAATCAAAATTTAAGAGTCTCATCATCGTTTCGATGGCATTCAAGAGATTTGAATCAATCTGAATTCCCTCATAAAATGCTCTCGTAGAACGAAATAATACATTGAGATTGGATGAAGCTTTCCGTATGAACCAGAACGATTCGAAATAAAAATAATTTCAAATTTGGACTCACTTTTACATGAAATCTGCTTTTTATGGACATGCACAAGAGGTGTTGACTCCTCTACTATCGATATACAACAATAGATCTTTTTCAAGCTATGCCATTATCCTCCGAGTCCTACTACATCGCATTCATCATAATTGTGCCGTCATCATTCAGTTCCAAGCGATTGAGGAAATTCCGCAAAACAGATGAAAATATTGAAGAAAATAAACGATGTGAAACTTTTTACTGCTGTAAATCGGATCTTGATACTGATCAATGTGAATTGAGAAATCAGGATTCTATATACAGTACAGATACAATAAGAAAAATGAATTCAGGCAGTCAAAATTCCGTCATTCAAATGAGATACCAAAGATTCGTCTCCAGAACTGCCCGAACGGAACCTGTCAAAACACGAAAATAGTATTGAAACTATCAATAAATTCATAATAATCGATGTGCCAATTGGATGTTAAAGATATCCAAAGCCAAATATCTTTAACCGTATACGATTACATCAAACTCCACATAAGGGACTTCATTGCCCTTGAAAATTCAGAATCCCTGTTCCTTCCACTCTTATGATAAGAATAATTTCATCCTCATTTCAGAACATTGCACATCGTCATTTTTTACAGTATATACGAGGTGAATGACTTCATTTTTTTTCCACCAAGAGAAGAGCACTGAAGTATTAGAAATGCAATTCCTTGATCATAAAATCTTGTACCACGCATCAAAGGTATTTTTCATCAGAACGCATAGCTCACAGTGATTCATTCCTACATTGTAGAACATCAAGTATGAAAGAGAGAGTCAATGTAAAATAGCGATTCCAAATTTTCTTCGTATAAAATCCTTAATCGTATAAACTGATCACAGCTCAATCAACTTCTCCCTCACAGTTCCGTGTCACTTTTCATAACTTTGGAAACTAGGTAACAATTAATGATTCAAAATTCATAAATACTAATAATCAATTATCATTCCAATCATTATATTGAATCAATAGTATTTTTAACATTTTTCATATTGGAATAGTTATTTAATTGTGAATATCAGTACAACTAGTAATGATTGGATAATCATAACATATTTACGAACTTTGAATGAACTTTTTAGTTCAATATCTGACCTCTCTATCGTACACTCTAATGAAGGATCTAACTTATGAATAGATAAATTTTCAACTATGTTATAGTATTCAATAAGTTTGCTGGACCCTTCAACAACGTGAGATTGTATATTCTTGTTGAAGATTTTTCAACGTTAATATGAGCTAGTGTGAAATTTTCCGGCAACAGATTTAACTTCATTCTCATAGTTTCGCGATTTTTGAATTTTATATTTTATATGCAAATTTTGATATTCGAAACACATACACGGGGGACGTTTAATTGGTCTCATTTGTAGTAAGATGAATAGGTCATGTGTCAAGAAGTGATTGTTTGGCGGTAAATTTTTTACACATTTATGTATTGAAAAGTATGGTGGTCTCAGATCAGAGCTCTCAGTTGAGCCAGCATTCCTAAATTTAACATCGGGGAGAAGATATGTACATAATCTGCAAGAGAAGCAGAATAACGCCTCATCTTTTTCCAACTTGTTTATCGCAAACTAGATCGCTTATCATCAGACACAAATATCAGGTAAGACGCCAAGCCTGAGTTGCATTCTGTCTCATCGAAACAACGTACTTATTGAGAACGATTGGGCTTGGTTGGTTCCAATAATCAGATGATCGTAACTATACAATTGTCGAATTATATTATATTCAATACACAATTGTCATGACATAAAGTTAATGCTTGATGGTATAGAAATTATGGATGACACCATTCAAATTCGACACTTCAATTAATGCGACTTTCAAATCGTCCGTGTTGATAATTTTCACACTGGGTCTTGACATTACACCGGTTGCAATAAATTATTTGTAGTGTAGGCATTACGGTGTGCCGAGTAAACACCCTTGGTGAAAACTCTCCAATTCTTGTTTCAGGGAATCTGGAATAAAAATACATTTGAACTTCATACAATCCCGATACAGGAGAAAATTATTTTCCAGAGCTCTGAAGCTCTTTTTGTGGAGTTTTCACAAATCTATGCAGAAAGAGAACTTTACATAAAACCTAATGAATCTTCCCGTATTGCTGCCTGCGAAGCTAAATTTTGAATCGAACGGAAGTGATAATATGGAATTCGATAGAGGAAAAACACGAAATAGAGTTGAAAAAAATACGCCGAATTATAATGATAGGTTTGACACTGGAAGAAACGCGGTAGATGCACTGATAGAAAAAATAACTTGATTCAAGAAAACTTGTTTCTTCAAAATTCCATTCTTGTTTCAAGCTATTCAATTTTCTCTATTCGAAAAATTATTCTTCTCTTCAGCGAAGCACTCATTTGTTTTCAATCAAAATGGACATTTATTTCACCCAAGAATTTCTTTCCCTTGGATTCCTTTTCTTTAATTAGGTTTCTAATTATTAATGCCATTGAATATCTGTGCACCCCTTCCATAAGATCATGCATCACGTCAAATGTCGAGTTGAATCAAGTTTTCAACGTTATCGATCGAAGATATCTATTCTTTTATGCCAAGAAATAATAATTCAAGACAAGAAATTCTTGAAGTGAGACAACGGGTTCTTTACAAAAAGACTCCCTTGGATCAAGAGTATTGCTCAAATCAAAATGGTTTTTTTATCAGTGTGGGCGAACAAGGGGTGGGACGATGTGTGACCGTGAGATATGTGTACATTGATTGGAATTTTCATCTGCTTGAAGTCTATAAATCATCAATATTATTTATCATTGTTCCTAAAGAGTAATTGAAATATTAGTTTTTTCACAAATAGTTCATAGCCAATCGTTTTGTTGAAATTATGAAAGAAGAAATCGATAAAACCTAACATAGAGCAAAATTGAATTAATACAGAACTCACGCTATGGATAACACTATGAAAAATCGAAGAGTTTATAACCATACATTTTTGTTACGAGAACAAACGCGCCACAAAAAACAACGATCGTTTCCTTGAATGTACTGAACTATATTATTTTCAGTAATTAATACGATTTGCAGCGTATAAATTTCTTTTTCTCATATTTCCCAATTAACATTTGGCTCGCCGTTACCATATCTTGATTTACACCTAACTTTCATTGAAGAACAAAGTCTTCATCATTTCTATCAAGATTGACACTCCGAAAAGTGGGGTGATGGTATATATTTGTGTTGGAAATTGAAAATTTATACCACCACAAATATGTGAGACACTTTATAAGTTTAAAAGTTCACACCCACTCTTGTTCTGTTCAAATGAAAAATTGTGCTAATGTTTTTCCACAAAACTTATACCCTATACAGTGATCTTCAGAATCCGCATTTTTTTCCATCGCAGAAGGAATCGTGGAAATATAAATATAAAGCTATATCTTCTCAAATTACATTTGTTCTCGAGTTTTGTTAATTCATTTGTTTTTGGAAATGACGTTCTTGCCCTACCATGCATCTATATGTTCATGAAGAAAAAATGTATAATGAATACAGTATAGATCTCCTACATTTTTATCATTGTCATCAATTTCATGAGTGTCTCGCCGTTCCGTTTCCTATCATTTTGAATCAGCCACCGGCTTCTCTTATATACACATTCATGACTGAATGAATTTCGCATTCAGGGACTGCCGTCTTGTGAAGAGCCAAATGCAAGACAGATCTAGGCTGGCATCAGTCACATATCTACTGAGTTTCAGAACCTCGCGGGAACCGGAAATCCTATGCCGAACACCCAAATTGAGCCAGGTTTTGCACCGGATAGCAAATCATTTTAGAAAATATGCTCAATTGAAGTTTGTTCATCTTACCTTTCAGCTTCGGTCGGACTTTCGATTTCTTCACGTATCCACATAATAATCAGAGTACCGATCAGATTGATGATTTCACCAACTTCACAATAGTAACCTAGGATCACTTTAGCTACACATGAATTACACTTGGCAATCAGAAAATCATCTCGGAATTGCCTATCACTAATATCAACACGTTCAATCCTTATTCAAATTTCAAATAAACAATAGTGGACCGTAAGACAATAGCTATGACTATCTGTGTGAGAACGAGTGGAGAGAGGCAATATGCGTCTTTTCTTTTCTTTTTGTGCTGCGAAGATGAATTTGCTCGAATGTAAACCAATATTGCACTACCAAAAAAAGTCAATTAGTGATCAAAAGAATTTCGGATACGACATACTACGAGCATCGAAAACACGTTTGTTCATTCCGATGTTTACTTCAGTATCTGTACTGTCATATTGTGGCGCCTTCCTTTCAGAAGTGTATTTTTTAACGCCAGTTTTTAATTTTGCCATCACTCTCGGATGCTTCGGTTCGATGTTCGAGACGATGACGAGAGAACTTCCAACCCGAATCTTAGAATTTAAGTCGGATATTGCATTTATAGGGGGGAGGGAACAGCCATCACGACCTCTACAATCTTCATCATTGCATGTTGAAATTGCATCAAGAATTCGACTGGTTTTTTTCTGCAGACTCAGGAACGATGAAATCTCGTGAGGGAGAATACATAAATTCAATTGCACCGTTCAGGCTTGCAAGCTAAAACTCAGTGTGACATATTCTCGAAACACAATTCCATCAACCATTAGTACGAGTTTGTTTTTCCATTCAATTGTGACAACTCGCAGAATTTCAAACAAGAAAATTTTTCTATCTTGGTCTTTTCTAATATTTCATGCTATATCCTCCCAGCATTTCATGGTAGTGAATGCTGGGAACAAATCCGATCGAAGTCGAATTTCCTACTGGACTCGACGGCCATGCTTGCTCTACACTCAGGTGTGCTTTCAAGAAATTCCCCGGATTCGCTCCCCGAAACTTCACTAGTACTATTCATGCCATTGAGACACCATTGACAAAGGTATTTCCCATAATTTCCGGAAAGACCTTAAACTGACAGTCACATTCGTATATGGCACATTACTAACTCTTGTATCGATAATAGAACACATCCGAGAGTGAATCTCGGTACTGACACGTACTTTCATCTAACCGTTGCCCGTCACTTTATCTCAACGTTGGAGCCAAACTTCATATTCCCGAAACGTCGACGAGATAATGAACTGACATTCACTATTGTGAATTAGAGCATTTCAACCTCCGAGGTAATAGCACCGGGTGATGTCGGAGCGGAATATAAGATTTAGAAAGAAGAAAATTTGACGCAGTAGACGGCAACATAAAGTGAAAAGCGTGTAAATAAAACTGATATTTGGTAAAATACACCGGGTCGACGCCGGTTATGGATGGACTGCGCCCTCTCGCGTTTCCAGTATTCAACATGTTCGCGTATAGCTCGCGTTTTTCCGGGTTTCCCCGGACAGTTACGATTGACACACGCATGGGCAACTGGAGATTTTCTGGATGGAATATATATTCCACGCGCAAATGCTTGACTATTGTAGTACACCAGTTCAACATTGGCGCCACAGTGCGGTCCCGAGACGTCGACGCCCGCGATCGATAAGAGAACGCGCATTGGCGCTGCTACATGGTACTCAACTTTCGACATTGCTCGTATTCCAGTTCAACGCATCGAAGACGCCAATATGCTGTTCGCGGAAAATGAGTGAACAATCGTGGAAAATTGAATGAAAAAACAATATGGTGAGCATATGGAGTCGAGCAAATTATCATAGTCGCTAAGACACCAATGTCAACTGCACATCATGATAATACGTACAATTTCGAAAAATCTCTTCATATTCCATTGCATTCATCAAAATCTGACAGTGGTTGAGATCGATACTATTGAACATCCAGTTTATGTTGTACATAGTATTCTTCATTCAGATTATTGAGCATTCACGGATTCCAATCCTCATTATTTTCAATGTGATTGTTGTGTGTGTTTCGTCTGGACACGCTACTTTTGGGGGAAGGATATTTCCTACTAACCAACATGATCTACAGATGAATGATCTGGGAAAGAATTTATATTTTCTCATAAATCGCCTGATACACCAATAGATAGATCGATAGTTGATATCTGCTCCTGCGATATTGGAAGATATTTAACGATTATGTTTTTGTCAAAAGCACTGGAATTGGACCAAAATGAATACAAAAAAACCATCCCACATTGGATTCATAGAAATATTTTGTTTCACCCTGACAGTACAATTGTCCCACCGGGCAGATGTAAAGTGGTTGAACTCATCACTGTCGGTGAAACTGGAAGTTCACTATGATTATTTCCGAACTTTTCAAACTGGAAATGACATTTATTTCTAGAACTGCATCAGTAGGACATTTACTGATAATGAACGAAACAGCCCTATCACTGTAAATACCAGGGGAACTACATCCGCATTCGTGATTTCGATTAGTGTGTGTTACGGCTAGATATGATGACATTAGTCGTAAGCATACAATCAACGGTTCTGAGTGAATGAACTTTTATCATCAATTTTTAGGTAGATATCCATAAATATCTTGCTTTTTGTATACATATCGCTCATTTAAGATCATAGACACGACTGTAAATAATGGATACAGTAGAATCCACCATTGTTTCTCCCCTCAATTATTACGAACTAGACAGGCAGTTGTATGTTATTGCTTCCCCTTTAAGCTCGAAACAAAATTCAATCTTGTGACTGTTTGCTCACACAGATTCACTGATACTCATACTTCTTTTCACCGATATACCCGTTCCGAACTTTAGGCACCTCTCAACTATTTCGATATTCAAAAATGCTCGAAAAAGTGAGAGGGTGATAAACTCGTCAGGGTTATTAGCTGATCCTTCGTACACGACTGAACGTAGGATACTGAATATTAACTCAGACAGGGATTCTTTCAAGAAAAAAATATAAACTCTTTGAGACGTGATTATAGCATCCCATACCATCTAGTGCGGCTGAAACAATTCAAGTCAATCAGAGATGAAAATGTATATGAGTTGAGCGTTCATCTTTAAGAATGGAAAAAATCGAAATATTCTGCAGTGTATATGTGGCTTACTAGAAAATTGCCCATATTTGTCGGATTTGTAACGAACGTGACTGTATACAGTGCCAAAATTAGGTAATGTTGATTGTTACTATCTGACGAAATTCAGTCAATTAGTTACACTATAAGTTCGAACAGAAGATTGGTGCATGCGTGCACTTCAAAAACTATCTCTGTATATTGTTCTGAGTGCAGCGTTTGCAATCGAATGACGCGAGAATGGAAACATTAGATTTTATTGTGCCAAAACGTTACACAGTGGCCACATCGGTTCTCGGTTTCGGACATGAATTTGTGTAGTGAACATACGCTTGTAATAACTAGTTTCGAATAGAGAGAAATCACTAAATTGATAAAGCATAATTTCAAAGAAGAAAGATGTCTAGATATTTGTGAAGATAGATTGTCATTGTTTGTTGATGTGATATCAATTAATATATATTAGAGAAGATGTCGGAGATAGGAATGAAAATACGTGGCCAGTTTGGAATTTCACAGTACATAGGGTAGAAAGTTGCGATTTCGGAAATATTGATCTCGAGAGATCATGAAGAGCAACAGCAGTAACTCGTTCGATAATCAAGTAATCACACTTTTCGACAAACAAACCATTGACTGCATGTCCTCAAGAGAGTGTGGTGGTCAATTCACGTTAGGAATACTAATTCAACCATTTTACATGCCAAATTCTCTACGAGGGGCTGTAGTGCCATCACGGATTGTGGTGGATACAAATAACATTGATGTAGCCTGAAAAGTACAGGATACCGTTGTCTCAGTCATTTTTCAGCGATTCACGTTTCTGAAAAACGGCGTATTTCGATTCGAAAGGAAGAATTCCCGATGTCATTCAATAATTTCAAAAAAAAGTGCAGGCGACCGCAATGTATAAGATCACCTACTCAAATGTTTTAAATTTATACTTCAGTAATGTGTAAGTCAGAACCATCCAGACCAAAAATATCTAGCGTGATTGGCTCATTCGGATGATCTCTCACATATGAATATCGAGAATACGAACTTCAAACATAGCAATTTCGAAAATCGAACATGTAGAGTTCTGTTATCAAGGATACGAACTGACTCGGATACTTCAGTATAATTATATATCAATTCATATGAAGTAAAATCATATGGGCAATATGCAATCGGAATTCGTGATTCGACCTATCGGATCATTCAGAATGAAAGTTAAGATAGATATTTTCAGTGTATGTAAGAAAAGATAATCCGAAAACAATGACAAAGCATCCTGTTTCGATCTAACATCGAGGAAAAAGATATTTCTGAATTCAAATTTTGTATTCCAAAACATTCATTTACAGCTGAACACGAAACAATGAAATCCGAGAATGTTGGAGAACGCGATGTTTTTCTTCGGATCCATGGCAAAAATTTCTCTTCAACACTGTTAAACGGGTCACCATGAGAATAAGAGTTTCCACACCTCGGAAAATCGTGTAAAACCGTAGAATATTATTCTGACATTTCTTTATTTTACGTCATTCGTTAACTTAGTTTTCCGATATTTTCGTAGAACTCAATCATTATATGAATCTCATCTGCTCTGCATAGAAACATGTTCCTCTATGTACAAGGACATGAATGTCAGGGTCATCAATCAGGGATATATTGAAAAAGGTTTCATGGTACGATTCAGAAGTTGAATAAATATGGCATGTTGAGAAAGCAATGCGTGTTACCATACAATTAAGATGATTCTCTCAAGAACACATTGGAAAACTAAATTTCCCAATGTTCAATGTTCAACCAATATTATCCAACCTCATAAAAACGATAAATGTAGATCACCACAAGGGTGAGCGGAAAATGAAGCAAGTTCTGTTAGTAAAAACTGTTTTTCCAGACAAAAAACAGAAGAAGTTCTGCTGTATAACTTCGATCATCCGTCGATCAACCTTCTTTTTTACACTACCAAGGGTCTACAGTATGGGTAGAGTCTCGATCTTCTCCCTCATCTTCCAATGTTTAAGTACCTGAAAACTTTCATATACACGCACCAATATATACGCCTTTCACACGGACCTTTCACCACGGTCTTTCACTACGTATCGCGACCTTCTCTCAACTGTCTCCAACATGTCCGAGAGTGCGGAAGAAAATCGAGGTTCTATTGTAGTCAATGTACACTTGGAAAGCTGCGTTAGCATGTCTAGCCCAAACTTTCCCACTCACGATAACTCTCGAGAAACTGCAGAACATACATTATCTTAGCAAGACAATATCGGTGTAATCTATGTTCTTACACAACAGATTTATATTGATAAGCATGATAGCTACCCGAGTCAAAATATCGAGCCTACATGAACCTACATGAGCCTACATAGCAATTTTCGATTGTTTTTCTTGATAAATGAAAGGCTCATGTAGGCTCATGGAGGCACAATATTCTGATTCAGGTATGCATTCAAGTAATACGATGAAATGTGAGGTGACAATCGTGGTCGGAATTCACATCGATGTTTTCTTACAGTATTACCCAAGACAAGAGGACCGCGTGGTCGCATGAATGCTTGTCTCCCCACTATGACTTCCAGAGAGGTATATTACATTTTCCACGAATGGGCGATGGTACTATCAGTTTTGCCGCCGATTTGACATTGATTCCAACATCGGCCAAGTAGTAAGGACCATTGCCTACTCTATCCATGTCAGATTACCATTGAGCGCACGAGTGTCTACTCATTTACGCGGCATGCTCAGAGAATCGGTTTCCTACATTCAGCTATTGATCAAGCGTTGAAGTTTATTGAGTAAAACATGATTTTTCATGGAACATTATTTCGTACCAACTTTCAATCTAACACTCAATAATGTGATTCAGAACATTTGCACACAGCAAAGGACTTCGCTTCCATTAATCACATCTCTTGCAAAACTTTTCAAATCCATAGATATTTTACCTATCCTCACCCAATCGATCTACAAGTCATACTCAATAGGCATGAACTCATAGGTACAGTCATGAGATTTACTTCAATACTAGTTATTGTTATTACCCTCCACCCGCACATGCCACATAACTTCGGCCGCTCGAAAAGAGACATTCAAAGTCTGTGACACTCATAAATCGTACATATTGCTATTTCGGATAAACTCATCGGTGTAATCACATATACATAAATGAACGTAAATGGCACACTTAATATAGTATTTCTAGTCAAATATATCGGAACATTGACTGTCAGCTGCAGTCCCATAATCTCCACGGTAAAACTTCAGGCTGCTCAATGTGATCTTCTACGCACATATCAAATTCATATTCATATGGCTCTATCTTATGTAACCTTTCGATTTATTCATTCACTTCAATTCAATTACTGTGTTATACCATCCTAGATATTCTCACAAATTATCGGACATCTCACTCCATCCTACACTGTTGATTTGAAAGTTATAAGTTCCGGACAAGCTCATGTGCTCTAAGGGTATAAAAAGTGCTACGATATGCATCCCATCAACACGGTATTAGTTTGTCCTGAGTAGGGAACACTGTCCTGCATAGGAACCATCATTTGATTCATCTTACTCATGCGAATGACAGAAACGAAAGGTAATGCATACCATGGTTGTACTTCTCAACCCTTTCGCTTCGAGCGCCGCATATTCTGCGTCTTCGCGACGCGTGTACCCGTACAAGGACAGTACTTCAGCGGAATGGACATCCAATACGAAAGGGTTAAACCCAGTATCGACCAATTGAATGATATATCTATGCGGAGATAGAATTCCAATGTATCGAATGCAGGGAGTAGTTATCTCTCTGTTCTTAATCGTATCTATGGAGTGCGGCATAATATCCAATAGTCCTCGTGGAAGAGTGAGTAATAGTGAAGACGCTCTGCAATGAAGCTTCAATCCCATGGATGTATATTGACAACATAGTCACATCGTTAGGATATTCCGATTTATGACGCTTATTCCATGGATACCTTCGAATAAGCGTCATAAATATTCGCCATGAACTCAACCCATTCATCATCTCTAAAGGTAAATGCATTTTGAAATTCCAATGACAATGCCGGATTTCATGAAAAGTTGAAATTGGAATAGATCCGCACTCTGTTCGTATGTTCATAACTATTGCATATCATATCTGTTGACTGAACTGTTTCAATGTAGACATTATCCTTACATGTATCGGCAATATAGAGTTTAAAAATCTAATTCTTTTTCCGATTCCATTTTTGCTCCAATTCGTTATGCAAAACTGATTGCATTTACTCTCACAAGAATCAACTGTACATTGATCGGATGAGAACAGCTAGAATTTTGATGGTGATTGAATTCAATATACCACCCAGTGTGATATTTACGACTGGCAATTATGCATGCAACAAGATTGATGTCAACAGAATGGTTTTTCTCCTGAAACATGACGATCTGGATCACCTTATTAGTGGACAAGATATCACACGGGAACTAGATCCTTTTCTGGAACTTTTTAGAATATCCGCAGTTTCAAGTATCAAATGAAATGATAAACGATCAGAATTGGGACAGGTAGTGCACCGATTCGATACATTCATACCTTTGCCATTCACGGGCTTATCCACCAATGATTGCTTCCTAGTAACCATCGATTCAAAGCGCGATTTTGATTTCAACTTTATCACTGTAATTTTTGTCTTGATCTCACTCATTTCAGCATCAACAATATCGTCTTTTGTGCCGCTATGTCAGCGATACTCAGTCAGATACACAATTATCCGTATTGGCTTCAATTCTCATACAAATACTACATACATCTATTAGAGCATATATTTGGATACTGAAAAAATGATAACTAAGCACAACCGGGGACATCCCCAAAGTAGAAGGTCCTCCGCGTTGCGTACTGATCATACGAAAGTTTTGGATACATATTTTTGGGGGAAAATCAAACAATTGATAGAAAAGTCTCTTACATTGTTGCTATTCATGTCACCATTCACAAAATTTGTTGGTCAAAGTTTAATGATTTCAGGGGAAACTTTTTCGCGGTCCTCAATTTTCTCTCGCATCATGCAGATAGCTCCATGAAATGCGCAATATATACTTTTGTAGGAAATAAACTGATATACAAAAAAAGTCTGATATGGTGAGTCGATTAGTGAACGTTTGAATGATTGTCACATCAAAACTTCAATGCATACTAATATTAATAGTTTCTCAGGAGTTGTTTCGAAAAATATCAATTTGAATTAACTTTGAAACGTTCATGAAAATTTTTATTTTTATCAATCATAAGAAGATTTGAATTATTTCTTGAGTGCTTCTTTCAACATTATTCAACAAACATTTCACGATTCGATTATTTATTTATAATTATGTATGTTAACATTCATTTTCTATAAGTGCCACTCAATAGTTACCATCCTAGAAAGGATAATCTGTAATCTTCGAATGAGAACTGTGACAATATCGCATAATAGTGAATACTCTCAATTCTCATTACGATCGTTGCTACATTATTTATAAGTGATTAAATCGGGAATGAGGGGGAATGTTATTCATAGATGATAATTGCAAATACTAACAAATATACTTCCGTTTTTATAAAAATTAAAATTCGAAATAGAATGAGAAAACTATCAATATAAAATCGTAATCGTGTATGCATAATTCTGGAATAAAAACCGAAATTTGACTGAATCAAAAAGAATTTAGTTTTCAAAATTTCGATAGACTAATGAATTTTTGAGTGCCTGAATTCGACTATTTTGAAATAAATAGCAATAAAGTGATGTTAATCGTGATTATAAATGATAGCAACAGCATGTTTGGAATAATATTGAAAGAAGGAAAAATTTGTGGCATAATTTTGAAGAAAAAATCATTGGATAGGTCGAAGGGTTTATGATCGATAGAAATCGAAATTTCAATAATTGTACTCAAGATCAATTATTTTAGTTGATATTACGCGAAATAATTAGAATAAAAAACCAATACAAGTAT
This sequence comes from Meteorus sp. PSUC_FEM 10030008, assembly GCA_018881525.1. NCBI lineage: Eukaryota > Metazoa > Arthropoda > Insecta > Hymenoptera > Braconidae > Meteorus > Meteorus sp. PSUC_FEM 10030008. The sequence continues at coordinate 28,388 of JABMBR010006936.1, forward strand.
GCATTGAACCTGGTTTACAAATGATATTCAAAGACTTACACTAATTGACTAAACTTGAGGAATCATTTTTGTAGATCAGTTCACTCCCAACAAAATTATGCATTGCAAATTTATACTGTTAAATTACACAGTGAGTGAAGCACTAATGAAGTAGAAAAAATGTTTCCCTTAAATTCATCAATCTCTATCCTCTAATATCTTTCAAATAGTACAATTAAATCAATAGATATACGTCATGCAAAACTTCTCGTATCTGAAATAAGAAAAAAAAGTCTGTTTTTTCGATGCAAACCGATGTATATGAGCCGCAAGTAATAATATATGAGCATATAAACATCAGTTGAATTAAAAAATCATTAAAATGGACAAAATTGGTACCATATAATGATAATTACACTTAGTAATGGCACATAAATAAAAAAGAGTCAAACATGATTATCATTCAATAATATTGGATAATAAGATTCTGATAAGCAATAGTTATTCGTTATGCATATGCAGAAAGATAATTCATTTTTCTCCGTGTGGTATATCTACTTGGAAATGATTGAATGGGGGTCTTCTGGATGCAAAGATGAGTTTGAAATTTCATGAGGTTTTTTCACAAGAACTATTATTGAAAACATCGAATTTCCCCGAGTCGAGTTAAACTCAACTTTCGCACAAGTTCACATGCATTCAACATCAGGAGTGATGTGTTGGAAACTTCCACAAGAAACCTCCTGAATACGAGTCATGTCTCCAATTATTATTTCATCACTTTTTTTTCACTTGTTTATTTCTCCGAAAAATTAATGATTCTCCTCTACTTGTGTGATACCGATCCGTACGAAGACGCAAACAGCCAGCGGTGTGGAAAAAAGTTGGTACGTCTGAGATGAGTGTATCACTGCAATATAACTGAATTGATAAAACAGGAAAAATACCAGCTAATCACTAAAAAGATGAAACTTCAGTTCATGCCGCAGAAATACATTTTTACTTCCATAAAAATTCTCCTAATATGAGAAGCAAGGGCGGAAATTATCAATATTATCATATACACACGTTCATATCCATGAAAAACTGAAAGCACCGTGACATTATGTCGATAATGGGCTAAACTATGGCGCATTAGCAATTTTCATAATTCATGAAATCCAGCGGGCATTATGTATGTCAATGTTTTACGTTCCTGAAGTGACGGACGAACAATTTCACTCGCAAAATACGAATAACGAGCAAAATTAAGGCAAACACATGGGAAAAAAACTAAAAATGAATTTGCAACGGCCAATAAAATTATCTATGAAAGAGTGCTCCATGCGAGTTAACAGTCAATTTGGTACATCTACTATGATAGAAAGTTCCGTTCCGACAAGCCACGAATTAACATCGATTCATAAACGTAATTCCAGACGAATGGCTGAATATTATGTATATATATATTCAAACAATTCAAGATTAATATGTGTTTCGAGGTGATGGATCATTACGTTCCAATAAACATCAAGTGTTCGTAACTACAGTTTCCTGCAATAATTTTATCCTACTGTCAGCTCAGCCTTCCCACATCACGCCGCAAATTGAAATGTTTTCTTTCATTCCTCCTTTGACGAAACAATGCCACTAACGTTACAAACCATGTCAACTTATGATATAAGTCTCATATAGACATGAGGAAACAATGGATAATACTAAGAAGTGAGACATCGTGCGGAACCCGTATTGGTCCACTCAATCACGAGTACCGCACATAATTGAGACGAAATAATGGTAATGGAATAGATAGTGATATTTGAGATGATTATACGCGATAGAAATTATCAAGTCTCCCCAATCCTTATATATTCCATTCTGGAAAATGAAATGCTCCTTCAAGACACAGCATGACGTTCCTAGGACACTCGAAACCAAAAAAGATCAATGTCAACCGAAGAACTCGACAACCACTTCCAGGTGGCATAATAAACAATGCTGCTTTCACGAATAGATGAATACTCGCGATACGTTCAGGATTGGCTATCATTTCTTGACGTTATCCCATCGGATTTATATTCATGTTCCATTCAATAATGCTGTGACTCACAATCCCAGAAGATGCTGATAAGGGCTTACGATTTTGTTATTCAGGGAAACCCCTAAAATTTTTTGGCACTACTGATCCACGCTGCTAGGCCTCGTCTACGAAATTATATGAAATATCAGAATGGGCGCCAACGTTTTGTTGCATCAAGTTTTCAATTTTTATCGTGTGGAGAACCAGTGAAAGCGTCCAAAATTTTGGTGAAATTCTTCATGGGGATTGTATCACGATAATGTAAGCGCTCACACTTCATTGTTTGATCCTCATTTTTTCATAAAGAATAACGCCATCGTATTACTTCAGTCTATGTATTCACCTTACAATATTCCCCACGATTTTTTTCTCTTTTCAGAGTTGGAGAATATTATATAATGACTAGGTTTTCCCTCGTTAGATGAATCCGAAACGAAACTGCTGGAGAAGCTGAAGGTCAACCGAAAGATTAACTTCTGTGGAGAGGTCCCAACATTCGGGGAGCGCTGGCTGGAGTGCATTATATCTTGAAAGAAATTTCTTCAAAGAGAACGAAAGTTATGTAGACAAGTGAATGCGGATTTTTTCGAGTGAAATCGAATTCTCCATTTGTTCTCACCGAACGTCATATCAACATCAAAACACTATTGTGATCTCAAACATTCTTGAACTCCAACTCTCACATTGTACGCTCAATAGGGTTTGGGCATCATCGTGGATGAATAAATAGAGGGCCTCCGGAAAAACTTCAAAAGTTACATCAGATATTTCATATATCTCACGAGGAATTTACACCGAATAACCAGAACCATCGTACCGAATACTGATACTTCGTAATCACTTTTTAAAATATCGGCAAACTTTTCTTCGATTCGTCATGAAAACTCTCAAAGTACTCATGCAAATGAGGCAGCTGCTCATATGCGTCAATTCGTTGCAGGAACGGCATAAATTCACAGTGGAACATTTTGGCCACAATCAATTGACATGTAGTAATGCCTATAATCTTTCACTTATCACAACAGATTGGAAATTAGTAATGATGAAATCATATTTGATTGGGATGTTCTGCTCTCAATTTGGGTGTAAAAATTAATCATTTACTGTGTATCATTATCAAATCATCTATCGCGAACCGAGCGGCCGATGAAGTTCTCAATCTCCGATCTTATCTGAATTCCCTGAATTTTATCGTACTGTCTAAGAATAAAAATCAAATCGAAAAACAATTGTCGATGTATTGGAGGCATATTATGAAACCGTAAGTCACAAATCACATTACTGCGTCTCAATACTTGTAGTTACCGAAATTATGAAGATTAAGAACTGAACGGAGAACATCTACGTCCCCTTCAAACCTGTTCATAATGTCGAGGTTATAAAGTTTCAAGTCGAAAGATGATACTTGTTCAAGTATTCAATAGAGTACGAAAAATCGACGTGTTCCATAGAGTCTCAGCTAACATGAAATACACTATCGATTTGATAGATCGATACTTTGATCAAATTTAATCAGGGATATCACATCACTACACCTAGCCCTCCAACATGAAGGTGTCTTTCACTGACAATGAATTATCCCGACACCTTTAGCCCCAAGGTTTTGCCATGAATTGGAAATTGACAGACGCCTCTCTTCTTTATAAATATATCAATGCAGAATACGATAATGTTGCATTGTGTTGTATAGCTCCCCATAAAGTTACCGGGAGAAGTAGGTGACAGATTTGAAACGGACAGTAAATGATTTTTTCACTGAATTCATACAGAGTGGCCCTCTTCGGGAGGATACGAATCACGTGGCGTTGTACAGAAAAAAAAATAATAATAATAGCGTTTGAATCATTTTCCTATCTTAATTCCTGATTTCGTTATAACTTTTGAAAAATCGACCAATGGCAATGGCTATTTGCTACTTATTATTGTTACGCGATGTGCTGGAGCGCCTCACGCAATAATGGTGATATTATATCCGTAATTCATCGTGTGTTCCGCTTCACAGCAATATCTGTGTATGAAAATGGCAAATTTTCAAAAAGTTATAATAAATTCAGGAATTGAGATAGGAAGATGATTCAAACGCCATTATTTTTAATGTTCTTCTCTATAACGCCACGTGCTTTGTGTCCCCTTGAAGAGAGCCGCCCTGTATATGGGAGATTATTCGATCTCATTTTCGATGCTACCGAATGTTGAAACCGCGTTCGACTTTGTGGGATACGTCTCGATATCTGCAAGAAGGTAAGTATCTCCTGGAAATGGAAATCTGGGAGAGAATACCACTCGAAGAGCAATATGTGACATCAGAAACATTACCAGTGCGAGACGGCACCTCCGGAGCTTCAAAGAGTTGGGAACGCAGCATAACTAGAATTCTGCACCGAAATATGGATGAGATAAAATGTTTGCGACAACGATAAGTATCAATTAGAGGATTGATATTTGAAAATGTAATGCGTATAGGTTGCATTTCTATCGGGTACGTATTTGTGAACCGCTGCACAGTGCGCAAGTGCTAACACCACGTGTGCCGTGATTACCCGAACCCTCCCCGAGTTTCAACCAGTCCCAACGGCTTACCGATGTAGCAACATAGCATAACGAGAAACAAAATAAAATAATTGGAGAATTTTTTGAAAAAATTTGAAGGTGTGTAACTTTTCACCAGTCGGATACCAACTTATCATTTTTGGCAATATTACTGCATAGTTCTGATATTATCCACTTATGGAATACCACGCTCGTTCCGCGCGCGCGCGCGTGTGTGTCTGTGTCTGTGTCTGTGTGTGAGAATAAGAATAAAATTTAAATCAGTTGAGTGTAACTTGAAAAGTTGTTTTTTATAATGTCAGTTCACTAGTTTAATAATTCAATCTCTCATTATTTTATATGGAATACACGAATGCGCCAAATCGAAAAAAAATTGATATATTGATTTATATCATCTACATCTTCAATAAAGCTTATAAGATAAGCCAAAATCTGTTCTGTAAAGGTTATTTTTATTGATAATTATACGTTAAATTGAAGTTTCAATAATAATCCCTAAAACCATAAATATGAACTCAGGTTTTTATAGCCTATTGTACTTGACCGTTTTGCCCGAACGGCTTTCTCGCTTGAGGCCCTCTTGTTAGACAAAGCGGTCTTTTCAAGTACTTTTCATTTTTGATAATAAACAGTTATTATCAATAAAATAACGCAATACTCATTTTTTACTTTGAAGTTCAAGACGCTCCCCCGGAGTTAAATCGAAATCTACTATGAAAAAAGCCGAAAAGCTACGAAATTGATCATTAATCTACTCACTTTAGACCACTCTCCCTCATTGTGACTACTCAAGGATCGCCTCATAGTTTTAATGAACTTGTAAGTCGCAATAGTTGTACAGTATAGGCATTGCGGTATTAGTTACGGTTGTTACCAAAAGGGTAGGGCAAGATGGAACTATGGCATTTTGGCGTGATGAGAATTCGTGAATCAGAATGGAGCGCCTGCTTTACAAGTGCTGTCACCGTCACTGCCAGTGTATGGTAACTCGTCATAATGAGAAACCGCAGAACACAATTAGAGCGTAAGCTGTCAAATTCCTGCTACGATATTCTTGGAATTCTTTCGTTTCTATAACGCATAATTTTGGTCGTAATCAAATGAAAAATTGTGGGAAACTGCGCATTTTCAAGACGGGATTGAATAATTTCAGGAACATATTTCATTTTATATATCTTTTTGTAACGATTGTGCTTATATTCATCCCATTTGGGTAAAGTAAGGACTAGCATGGTGGGGTTTTGAAACAAAGTGTGCACCCCAACTTGCCCCCCGTTGAATATTGTAATTCAAATCAATATCACGATACTTTTGTTCCAAATTTCCCGATATTCTCAACAATAAAAGAAGATGATATTATAATTCACGTATGTCGTCTCTGTTAATCCTGTGAATTATCAAATATATGTTTATTATAAGGTACCGTACCTGTCCCCCAAAGAGGAACTCAGTGGTGGGGAGATAGAACCACTGTTGTATTTGTCGATTCAATGTCTCTAAAACTTCAAATGAATGCTCAATCCTTTGTGAAATTCAATCATTAATTACCAGAAAAAAGATGGAAAAAAAGATAGTTTGGTGGTTATAAAAACCGATGTTTTATTCATCAACGAATCTTAACCCCCCCGTCGTGCTCAATCCTCCTGTATATCTGGATCGAGCGAAATGTTGAAATCTAGTCGTTCAAAGGCCTATATTGTGAATCAGTATATTCGCAACTCTTTCATTTTTTTTCCATAAGTTTCACATAATAAACTTTGTTCATATTTTTCGAATTCACATAGTCTTTGTTCATAGACTAAAATAGATATATAATAAGCATTCTCCGAATGTCAATGTTTGTTTATCAGTTGATGAATTAACACGAATATGTATTTGGATAGATATCAAGATATTTTCGTTTATGGAAATTCAATAGGGTTATGGTCGATATTATTGTTAGCTAATCATATCATGTTAATTTCATCCCATAGTTTCTGTCTCGTAGACATTTCATCTAAGAAGCCTTATTTTCTTTGATGGTTCAGCCATGATATCCAGTCGAAAGATTTCTGAAATCCTCGATATCATTCACAATAGAATAGATACCAACTCTCTAGAATGTGTTTAAATTTCCTGAAGAAACGATAAATGTGGAAAAATCACTGCGCAACTCATACAGTAGAACCTCGATTTTCTTCATCATCTTCCAATACTCATGTATCTAGATGGATTCATATACACGCACCAAGCCACGCATGTTTCATACAGACCTTTCTCCACTATTTTCTACTACGTCTCTTGGCCTTCTCTCGATTTTCTTCAGTACGCCCGAAAGTGTGGAAGAGAACCAAGGTTCTGGTGCACTAATTTCATGAGAAACATTGTGGATAACAATGAGTACTGCTTTGTTAAAAGACTCCACACCACATGACGATCATGAGATGTGAGGAGTCTCTGAAAATAAATACTCATTCAATGAACAGATCGCAAACAGTTTTTTAAACAGAAGAAAAAAGTTGAACGAGGAAAACTAAACATCAAGTGAATTGATCCTTTCACTCCAATTTGATCCCCGACTCTATATATTTTTTGCGATTGGTCTCACGAGTGATTGTAATGCATACTTACATAAGTATGTATCTCAGAATATTGACAGTTGTATTATCGAGTCCATGAGAAGACTTCATTCAATACAGAATCTCGCGTTTTATTATTAGAGCTGGATTACGTGATTGAATTTTCATTAGTCTCGTGAATTCCATCCGTTGTTTTGCCATCATGGTAATCCATTGGACAACCATCAGTCGTGAAAGTAAAAAGAGATGAGTGAAATTAATTCGCATTACGCAGCATAAAGGAGATACAACTAAAGTCAGAGTGATACCGATACTTCAGAGATCTGAGAAAAAATCAGTCGCATCACTACAGTAAAATCTCTACCTCAATAGTAACATCAATCTTAAAACATACCAAACAAAAACGACGCGGGATTGAAATAGTGAAGAACGATGTGGTGTCTGAACTTTTAGCATATTGCATTGGATATCATGGAACCTCGTAAGATTAAGAGTGGTTCAAGGCAATTGTCACATTGATGGCTGAAAATGAAGCTGGCTCAATATGATCTTGATCAATGTCAAATAAAGTTAGTTTCAGAGTTTCAATGATTCAATTTTTGATTGAACGAGAAAATGAATGGTATGATATTTCGCGGTGCATGAAAAAAAGATATCGCAATTTTGTCGTTTTTCAGGGTTGTGAAGACGTACATGGAAAAACTTTCCGCGAATGGATACGGTTACGATAATATCATACCTCGTAACAAAGGATAAGAAAAAGTCATTCAAATCGGTATATTTTTTAGGGAAACTTCACCGGAAAAATCAGATATTTCTTTTTATCCGACAGAAAAATCTCACTTTTCCATCTTATTGGATTGTGTGACCCTGCGAAACAAATAAACATTCATTCCACGAATTACAATCTTCTTGCACATGTTATTCACAGTCTGAAAATGAATATAGGCATCCGCAGATATTTCATTTCACTTTCGCGCATTCCATTAGGTAACGTTCATTGATAATTCACAAAAAATTATCAAAGAAAATTGGAAAGTGGTGTCTAATGGTGTCCATGATTCTACAGTATAAATATGTGCTACATCAGAACACTCATGAAAGTTGTAGTCTTCATTTCCCTTGTTGTTGTCCGTACTCAAGCCATCAGACTCGAGGGCATTTAGACGAAAATTCCCTGTTACAATCGTACCACAGGCTAAACGTAAAATTTATTCGAACATTCCATAACACTAATTGTTGAGTGTATGAATGAAGCATACAGATTCAATTCATCTTTTTTCGATTGATGTAGCTCGGTATTACAATATTTTCAGAGAGTTTTGCAGCATATGTACACAAAGTATGAAGAGATCGATGATAAGATACGGCAGAATCGTAATTGAAGTTGTACTTCGAGAGACATAACATATATGATACTGATAAATACGTATATGCAAGTATTATGACATATTTCTTGTGTTCGATTGTTTCCAACTACTTCACGCATCGAATACTATATTCAAGTTCGAGATTGGTCAACGAATACTTTTCATCCGAATTCGATCCGTTACGAAATTATATCATGATTATTTTCCATTTCACCAAATATAACATATATGGCATCCATATTAAATATCATTGTGTAACGAAAAACATTGTCAAGTATTCACTGTCACCCTGTCCCGTTTAAATTTACCGCTCAGATGGAACCACTTCTGATAAAGTGCAGTGTTGCCAAGTTGTTCCTGTTCGCATACCAACACGTATAACCATTCATAGAATGTTCATCGCTGTAATTATGTTCAGAGAATAAAATCATCAATGATTTTCATTTTTTCTTCGTACATGCAGTACAAGTCCACTGATTTGGAATCATCTTTTTATAAAATGATGGCGGTTAGTCTTCTCATCGATAACAAAATTGTTACAAACGTTTAAAAGCCAATTGTCTCAAATGTGCCATGCGAATAACTTGAACTTCAATTAAGTTCATTTGGCATTTCAAATCGTCACCCATTTCCAAATTTCAAGAATGATCGATTGTTGATATACCCGATAGGCGTAGTAAAATTTGGATTATTCTGATAATATGCTCATAGCACGATCATTATGACTCAGTTCACCATGTAATTTTATCCCTCCCCCGAACGATAAGACTTTATATTAATGACTATCAAGCTGAAAACAAACATGCGCATAACATGTAAAACTCATAGATGATTGGATGTTGGACTCGCTTCATACTATTTGACAGATGGTCGTCAAAATCATAATATTGAATGATCATTTATGACGAAAATGCTACTTCTTACTGCGTTATTGCGAAGATTAGATTGAAGGAAAACTATGTAAGATTTTCGGCCATTTAATTTTACTCGAGTGAACTCACATTTTTCCTTCTGATAAAATTCACTGTATTCAACCAAAGAATAATCATGGTAAAATAAAATGCTTAATACAGATTCATATATTGAAATTTTTCATCATCTCATGTAAAAGAAAAATATATGTCATATGGAAATAATCAATAAAACACGTAGGATGTGTTACTATCAGATTTCGGAACTGACAAAATTAGCGGCATAGACTTAATAATATAAAGTCCATTACATCGTTGATCGATAAATAAAACCGATAAGTAGAGAATCAGAGTAAGAGCAATAACTCCTATTCGGCGAGGTCCCCTGGCTAAATAGACATATACATCTTCCTCTTTTCCGTATCGTGCGTCATTCATGTCCTGTAGCACTTCCAACTTAACTTGGAGTTTTGAAGATCTTAGTCTTGGACGATCAGCGCGAGATGTCGCCATCCACTAGACCGCGAAACAACTCCACCCTCTCTTTTTCGCCTTAGACTCGCTAACTTACCGCGAGTTGATTATCATTTCGTTGGGTAGGAATATTTTTCTATCATATGTAAAAAGTTCACTCGTTCACTAGAAATGCTGTTGAATAGGATGTTACTCAAAATTTTCATAAGCAATGACATTATCTTCTGAGCTTGGTAATGGTGGTAAGAGTTCGCTCCGGCATTCTTCAATCTATATACAGGGATGAGATATCATCGAATAAGACTCAATTTGATGTCAAACCCATGAATCATTACCTCTAGTGAGTCAAGTAAACATTGGTATTTCACTATGCAAGATGATTCGAATGTGAACTGTTGTGAACGCTCAGTTCATAGTCGAAACAAGCAATATTATAGACAGCAATAACGAAAAATTTGTGAAATATTTGAAAAAACAGATACATAGCATAGTCAGCTTGCGACTGAACTCACATTAGCTGGCAATGACAATGTCAAAATTAATTGCCCATTTGGAAGAAGTTCTCATGGTTACATTTAATGTGATATAACCTATAAGTTGTGTCGTTTGTTGGGCATGTTGGGACCACGCTATGTCCCAATAATGCATACACATGAACACTCACTCATATACAATACAAAAAAATGTCCAATCTTGCAAAAATCTAGATATCTGATTATGCCTCGTCTAGTATGTGCATATCTTCATTGTGTGTAGTGAGATACTACGGAGCTTGAAAACTAAGAGCCCTATGGCCATTCCCGAAAACTGACAACTCTTTAACTAATTGATAATTAACACAATAGACTCACGTTCATTGGTGTTTGCCAAGTCTTCATTCTTGAGATAAGATATATCTGAAACTCACAAACACCACGAGTTAAAAGTAAAATATCCTCGTGTATTTGTCCAGACTTCGTCCCATCCACGGACACTCACTCACCCGCCATCTTGTAACAAACTGAAACGACATCTTATGGCTATTCTTGGAAATGTGCATCCCCATGATTCTTTATTGAAATTCGATCGCTCGAAACCACGGTCTTACATCTGGTTATGGAGACTATACACTCCATAATGTATAGTCTCCATACATCTGGTCTTAAAACGGAGGTAGTGAAGTTGGTCGATTTCACGAACACTTTCCCATTTCATATTGTGACCACCAGGACGGCGTCGTGATACAGTGATAAATAATCGGCGCATGCTTGATGCAACTCAGCAGTGCTAATCCAACCAAAGTGAAAGAGGAACTTTAACTGTTGCAATTACTCAATTCGACAATTTAAGGAAACGATGAAACATGGTGAGTTTGATTCGATTCACATGATGAACTCTATGAAATCATTTTCTACAGTGTTGGGTTTGATCCCATGTATTTCTTTCATTATATATTTTTCTTTTGAACCATAAATTTTATCACTACAATATTCTGAACAAAAGTTGTAGATTATGAAAGTATTCTGCATACTGCGTACACATTTCTAGATTACCTCTAAGATAGTATAATCATGATATTTCCTTTAACTCGGTATTTGCATAGGATATAGTCTACGATCTATGGCTGTGAAGTTTTATAAAATGGTATGCTGTGCACTAAGAGACAGTACTATTTGGAATGATTAAAGTCGCACAAATTGTTGTCAAGTTTGCTCAAATGTTAATCTGATTCGAAACTTTCGAATAATACTTTAACGGGTGACGTTCTTTGCGCATTTTTCTCTTTCTTACTGGATATTTGTGAGTTGTTCTGAAGAAGACACATCATTTGTCCTCGTATTGATATCATAGAACTCCTCTTGCGTTGAATTTGAATCGACTTTGGAGCAAAACTGGCCTTGACAGTTGGTACCAACTGGTGAACAAAATAATTCAACTTTTTCTCAATTGTGAAAAATGGTTACGAAAAATCTTCCCACAGCGGGTGAAAGTGAAGTTTAAATTGGCTCTGAAGTATTATCAATCGATTTTGGACTTCAGTCTTGTGGATTTTGTTGATTACCAATAAGACGTCTTATGTGTACACATCGAACTTGATGGTATACACAATATGAGTGTTGAGAAGCAGCAGCAGCATATATTAGAGATAACAAAATAATTGTACTCTTCTATTGTCCCGCGCGTCTTCTACAAAAATTAAATATTTGGCTTATCCACCCAATCGATTCTTTGTAGCTCCATATAGAACAAGAAAGAAGCGAATCCTGTTCTGGAGATGATGTCTTGTGGCAAAGAATCCGTCTTTTGAAGTAACTCTGCTTAATCGATCAAAAGCGGTATTTCAACCAATTTGAATTCTATTGTCTTATTCATCAACAGAAATATATATTCCGCGGTCATAAATTTTTCATTCAACATTAAGATGAAAAGAAACTGGTAAGTATTCACGAGCAGTTGTTGTTGATTATGTTGAAACTTCTTTAAATTGAAAGAAAATGATATCAGACAACAAGAATGCTTCAGTCACTTTATGATCACGATGTACATGTCCATACTGAACGAATTCAACAAAAATATTCTGAATATTTCGTTGATCCCATACAACGTGATGAAATAGGTATCCTCCATCGATGATGTATGTAGTATTCATGTTATCAATATCAGTAGTGAATAACTCAAAGCAATCATAAATCATAAAGCTGACTTCTGTTTGTGCATTTCAATCGCATTGAAGATAGATAGTGGGCGCGGTAGGTTCGTATTTGAAGAAATGTTCAACTTCATCCTCAAATGTTTTGTTAATACTTGTACGTTAAAATGATGATACATGATCAATTGGAGACTGATTATGTTTCCTGTATTTATTCAGAAAGCATTGTGTCATCTCCGTGATTTTTTGAAGAGTTCGTTTCTTATTTATGATTGAGATATCATAATTTTCGTTGGGAAAAAATCCTCAAGACATCGCGAAGATGTTCGATGCGCCACCAGAGGAGCACACCGAAACTTCTTAAAGACTCTATAACGAACGTATCTTCCGGAGTTCAGAGTTCTTCATATATTTACAATTAAGAGTTCTCTCTGATTTCAGGAAAGTGAATAGATAAATTGAACAATGATAACCATTGAATTAATTATATCATGATCCAACTGAATTCTACAAACTTGAGATAAACTACAATCAATCATACATTCAAATTTATAGTTCTAGCTGTAATTATATGATTATCATCATTGATATTATTTGTGGTAGTACAACGAGAAGTATTTGCATGACCGTCCGGAACGTTATCACTCACGGAAAAATTACGGACATTCTGATAATTCATTAAATCATTTTTCTTGATGACATCCTGGTAAAAAAGGCTCGTGATTCATAATAAATAATAAATCGTTCGAATCACATATTACTTCTTATATTAATCAATACGTTAAACCTGTACAATAGGCTGATGTTTTGAGAGAAATATGTCAAAGCCACAAAAATATTATTCGCAATGAAATTACAATTGACCGTGATTCACACTCGCATTACATTAGACCGCTGCATCCATGAATACTTAATCACCATGAATAACTGATTTATTCGATGGAACAAATTTTCTCTAATGAATTGACAGGTATAAACAAAAATTATGCTGTATTCTATAAGTTATAATGTAGGAATGGAAATGGTAAATGTTCATGTGATACCGTTATACGCATGCACCAAATTTCATCCCACAAAATAAAAAAAAAAAGAAGTCATGAAAAACTAAAATTCCTAAAATCCTGAACAGTCAGCAATATGAGCTCTTCAGGGATATTCGATCGAAAATTCTCAAAATATAAGGTTATATAATTATGAATATAAGGTTGAAGAAGTTTATTTCGAATACCTCACAGATCTTCCTAATTTATATGCTGAGTTTCATTTATTGAATGTGTCTATTTCATTTCAAATGGACTGCTTCCTCAATTTCCAATTTTTCCCTCCAGTTTTCATCTACAAGTGAATATATCAAGATGCGAAGAGAGTGTTTCCGGAGCTGCAATACAATGTCTATAATCTTGAAAGAGTATTTAAATGTGAATGAACTTTGGAAAGGTTTTTGCTCGTTCCAACCCCTGGAAGTATTGTGGTTAGATATGATTTCATCTTCAAAAGATACGATACTGAATGCTATACGCGTACCATCATTATTAAGATCGATTTCGCGATAACTATCTCAAGATATTTTTCTTTTTGGTATGGATTCACTCAGGTTACATTCGAGTTGTAACGTGTATTCGTCCCGACTTTAGTATGTATTCACTGTGGTTGTTGTAAGCATCCATTAGATTCACATTCAGGTTTAATTGAGTGTTTATTTTGGGTTTGCTATGTATTGACTCCGGATACGTTTTGGTTTTGATATATATTTATTCAAGTTAAAGCATGTGAGTATTTATTCTGGTTACATTCTGGATTCGGTATGGATATATTCTAATTCCAGTTGATATTAACTTAGGTTGTATTCCGATTTTAAAATGATATCACTGTGTTTCACCATGTCACCACTCTGGTTATAGTCTGGAAACGCGATGAACAAATGTAACAAATACGCTTGAAGACCTTCTGGAACTGATGTGGTTAGTGAAAGTTTTGAGAGTATTTAGATGGTGTTTTTAGAATTGTTCCGAGATCACGAGGGTTCAAAAAAGTGTGAGCGTGCATGACACAAGTGCAGAAAATGATAACTTAGTTAATCTAAAATTGATACACCATTCATGGATAATAGTGAATAATGATAATAGTAAAAAATGATCTAGTAGAATTATTGGGTTTGCGACTAAGTGCTTGCGGAGTTCGGATGAGAATTTATCGACAAAATTCACCATCATTTTGTTACCAGCCCAATATAATCCGCAATGACATATACAAAACTTGTAGAAACATTGGTGGGAGGTGTACGTTGGATGCTCTCCTATCACATCTTGAGCGCAAATGCAAACCTTCATGCTGAAAAAGCGGGATCGCGAAGATATTTGAAAAGCAATATTATTTTCCCAAGCGGATAGTTGATCAGCGAAAATTGTCAATGGCATATTCATAGTTCAATATGAATCCGAAACTGTAAACGATTACGAAAATAGTAGAAGTGTCATCGATGAACAAAAATGAATGAATGGAGTCCAATAGAACACGAAATCAATAATCGTTGTTTTCTTTCCATCAAATAAAAAATGATTGTTCATTCTTAGCAAGAGGATATCGATTAAATACTTGAGTTAATCATGACTATTATCAATTGAATTAATAACGTAATATTCCGATATTGAGCTTAAGATTCTTAGATGCACGATTTCGAATATTGATCTATAATGTAGAGATGAGCATATCGGAGTTAACTGTTGTGTCGATGTTGATTCATTGTCTTCAAATATTTCATTCTCTACCACTCTGACATACACCACACAACAAGAATCCGTTATTTGATTTCATACATTTACATAGAGCCGACTTTTCTTCCTCTAGGAGATCTGTCTCTCAGTGGTACGTTTTCTTCTAGCAAATATGTTATCTAATCTCACGTTTGCTGATTTTGATCATTTGATTATTTTGATCCACGTATTTCAATGCGCCTTTTTTAAAAAGGCAATATGGAAAGCTGACCACTACCTACGCATGCGCACAGCCTATCCTCCACGGAATAACCCAACGAAAAATTTCTAGTTGGCGTACTAGTATGAAGTGTCTTTCCTGCAAATGAAAGATTCTTGTGTGTCTTTCCGTTGTTTCGACTCTTGATTTTATAGGATTGATATCGACATTTCATTCGATTTTGAGTTTTTCCTACATGTATAGAAAAC
This sequence comes from Meteorus sp. PSUC_FEM 10030008, assembly GCA_018881525.1. Lineage (NCBI taxonomy): Eukaryota > Metazoa > Arthropoda > Insecta > Hymenoptera > Braconidae > Meteorus > Meteorus sp. PSUC_FEM 10030008. The sequence continues at coordinate 44,100 of JABMBR010006936.1, forward strand.
CTCCACTTCATGTGTGCTTGAAAAATTCACTGGCCAGTTCACACCATGTTCGAAACTGTATTACCCTTCGAAGCCATGATGTGAATTCTCTTATCGAACGATTTGATGTTGATATAATAATTGGTACGTTACTGCAATGGACAGTTTTCGGAAATTCGATAAAATTATGTGCTTCGATGTTTTATGAAATGATTTGAGTTCGTGAGGAAAGTATTGGTGGATCCATAAAACTATCGTCTCCCAAATTTACTTTCTTCTATGGCCGTAGCGATGATCGCCTCATTGCGTGTTATACCCTAAAGTGTTCGTCCGCAGCCATATTGGCTTGGTATGATTGTCGTGTCAGTGAATAGTTTACGGGTAGAAAAGTAATTTTTTTCCCATTGTGTACAACTGTGAATGAGTGATTATAAATATATCTGATTAAACTACACACGATGGAAGAGACTAAAATAATTTATCACATTGACGATGAGGAAACACCTTATTTAGTTAAACTTCCAATATCACCAGAACGAGTGACACTCTCTGACTTCAAGAATGTATTGAATCGCCCAAACTATAAATTTTTTTTCAAATCAATGGACGATGATTTTGGGTGAGTGTATAAAATAGCATTGCCTTGATATTTCATCCAATAAACTAAAATAGTCATTCTTCGGATCATATTGATTGCGTCATGGTGATTGTTCTCTCTTTAGTGTCGGCTATCGTTCAAGGAATGCGAACACTGACGTTACGATAGAAATTTTCTCAAATGACATTTCATGGTGCCGTACGTTCGCCGCAACGCTTTCTTTTCGATCTTCTCTTATTTTTAGTGGCAGTTCGTATCACAATTTTCTGTATCTCATTCGAACGCCTTACATTTGCATCTGATACAGTTATTCGGCTGCGTTCATATGCGAATTCCCACTTCAATGAACTCACATTTTAATACGTATTTATGTTTTGTATTTTTTCATTGCATTTCATTCGAGCAGACCATCCGCACCATGACTATTTTACTATTATGTGCCACTTCAATTATATCGCCGTAACCGAAAATATATATATTTGAAAGAAAAAATTTTTATAACTTATCACTGTGAACGAGGCAAGTGGTAAAAAATTCGGATTTTCAAAATATAGCTATATATGCATATTGTGAATCAGTAACCTTACTGATTGTTATTGATTTGTATTTTCTATGAGCAGCGTTGTCAAAGAAGAAATAGTTGATGATGATGCACATCTCCCCTGCTTCAATGGACGGGTTGTCTCATGGGTATGTGTCTGTTTAATTATCGATATAGTATACGAGAATTCTGAATATATAAAAGAGATTACTAGAACTTGATCATCTTGTCATTTTTTTACTATGTGGACATGAGTGTATATTTGATAGTGGAAAAGGGTTTGTAGTTCTCTGTTCGGAAAATACACTATGTTCATCCGCTCATGATTATCTTTTTGTTAATCAATTTCTTCCATTCGTGATCGGGGGGTATTTCTCTTTCTGTTCGACAGTATTATTCCGTTTTTGCAATATAATATTCACCTAAACTCCATCATGTTGGAATATAGTTTGTAACAAACGAACACTGCAATACACTTCTGTAGTGTCGTTGCTGACGAGATGCGGTAGTTTGGGTGTAAGGAGGTGGGTGCTGTATCACGTATACGTATGCATTCGTCCATCCCCACTTCATCTTTTCATCCTATAATCAGTCATAGAACCACCATCGAATATACCGATGTCGTGAATAATCAACTTTCTGATCGCTTCCATTCACGCATAATCTGTTTTCCATAATATCTATATCTATATCTCTCCATTTATTCACATTATTTATGAGAACAAAAATAAACGTTTTATGATTAGAATTTTTCTACCATGATTATTATCAATAATATTGTGATGCACAAAAGATATTGATATTACTTTTCATCAAAAGTTCTATCCTATATCATTAATGTGTGATTCGATGGAATCATATCCTATATTCTCACGAACATGAATCCCCTACATAGCCGTAGGCATGCATCGCATGAAATTCATCAGAAAAGTCTGTGAATGAGAGAACGAAATACAGTCACAGAATGATCGTTGCTGAACTACAAGTGCTTGCGTTCCGTTAAAAATGATCCACAAGTGATACTTTTTATAATGTGAAACCCGAAATCTGTTCGGAAATTGCTGACAGTCGATGAACGTGTTAACACCTTCGATATTTTGCGCCATTGAATTAGTGATTATTCATAAATTTATAACATATGAAAAGTTTTTGAATTTCGAACAGGAGGTTCATCCTTAATACACGGACTCTCGAACCATCTAGAAGACGATTCTTACGAAAATCTCCCTAATACGACTTGCAATACATTCCTTCCTCTCTACTCATCACTCTCCGGATAATTTTGATCTTTCCACTATGAATAATTCGAAACACTATGCAAAGATCGAATTGAAATCATAAATACTTTTCTCTTCTGATTATTCATTCAAATTGAGTCGTTATTGTACAATTGACACAATTGTTTGATTTTTGAAATATTATTATCATTATAATGAACCAGGAAATCCACACTAAGTCGGATTGTATTAATTTCCGAAAGGAAAAGGAATATTCTTGGAGTAGAAGAGAAAAATAGTTTTGTATGAAAATTTTCTTTGGTTAGAAAATGTTTTATCAACTGCCCTATTTTGTTCGTCTTTTGACGAGAATCTCGATTATTCTTCATGAAAAATGAGCAATTATCTCGACGAAGAGGATGAATTTTCGATTTTCACCTATTTTCCTGTATGATCAAAAGTCATCAGTTGCGAACCATTGAAATTCAAAACAAATAAATCTTTTGAAAAGATCATGTTGATCAAAGTGTACGGAAGAATCGCGTTCGATTAAGGAATTTCTCTGTCGATTGATGGCAGTGGGTTTTATCGTTCGGAGAAAAATTACCCCTATTCCAGTGTTTGTGATTATTTTTCATCATATCATTTGTCAATCATATTCTGATTAAATGGAATAGTACTCGGTTCCAGAAATGAGCATCATTCCGTGTTAGATAGAAGATTTGATTCGTGTGTGAATACGGTGATGATATTTAGAAATGATCTGATTGAAGATTAGAAATTCAGAGACTATTTCGTAAACTGCTGTCCGCGACTATTCTTGTGTACGAATATGAGGGTTCCTTCATAATTTGATATAAATAACGGAGAATTGTTTGACTTCCAGAAATGTTATGTTTTCACAGATTCCTGTATATTATCAATATATTGATCCGATGAATTATCACGAGGATGTGGAATTATTCAACAATCTATTGTATAGTTTCGAAAATAATATAAATGTATTTATTCGATTCAGTTAGACGAATGATACATGAAACATTGAAATTCATAACCATGATCTGCAATTACGCAGAAATATACAGTAGTTACCGTAATAACATGATGAAATTTCATTTGGTTTGGTTGAAATATTTCATATTGAAATATAGTGAACTACTAATTTGATCAATTATAAGAAAAAAAGCGTCTAACAATGTTGAAATGTGTATGAAGAGTTCAGCCGAGGAATTTTGGTCTGTGGTTGTGTAGCTTATTGTTGTTTTAGGGTGTTGGACAACTCAGTGGAGACACAATTAAAGTCATGAGTTAACATTTGAACGTTCTGGAGTATAACTCGATGCCAAATAACTGGCGGAATATTGCATTGCATTAATGCAAACGAATGTTTCGATATTTGATTGAATTTTCCAGATTATTTTCCATATGTTGATATTGAAATGATTCATTCTTTTCATTGGGAGATATGTTGTGATATGGGGTCACGATCCTGAGTTCTGAATTGATAATATGAATACGCTCAACGGACTCTTTATTCATTATCAAATCATTAAATTCAATCGGCTCACGAAACGAATTGCAACTCATCAATGGTGCGACGCAAAATATTCAGGCGGAACTTTTTTGGAACGATCCGGAGGTTAAGAGGGAGAGATATTATTACTCAGTTTTTTTTGTGAGCCGATGATCCGATGGTTATATCTTGTATTGAATATTCATGTCTGTCTGCGTTTTGATAAGAGACAATAATATACGTTAATATTATATCGAGTGATCATTATTTACTACGACTTCATTCTTTTCCACAATTGAACACAGCTCGTATCCGCCGAAGGCAGCAATGTATCGGATGGTACATCACAGTGTACAGATTCAGTAGCACACAGTGAAACAAAGCATGACCGAGTGGATCATGTTGCGCCAGGCCTGACAAGTCGTGGCGGTGCACCAGCCTTATCTCATGATGACACATTGACAGAAACTGAAAGTATCATAAGCAGCAGACAGGGTCATCCACACTTGCATAAAAGCTCCAAACATCACTCAGATAAATATCCAAAGTATAATGGTATGAGTATTCAGAAATTCCATTCTTTAAATTTGATCAACTATAAAGAGGATTCGGAGCCAATTGACTGAGGCTCCTTAAATTATGAGTATTTGTATATTGAATCTTTTCAATGATGATCGTAGGTGAGAACATACGCAAACTTGTCCAGCCACTGGGCGGACCGAACTCAATATTATTATGCAAATCATAATGTCGAGTCATTCTTATTGAAGAACGAAAATTAGCGCGGTTGTTACCCTAACGAATAAATGTGTGACGCGATGGATATAGAAGAAAGCTCTCAACTACAAGTTAGAGATAATTGATCGTTATATCTTCTAGGACTGCGCATTAATGGCCACTCAAAGCATCGTTCAGGCCACGGCTATGAAACAGCATCAATCCTTAGTTCTGATCTGGAAACGACCACTTTCTTGGAGTCTGACGATGACGCAAGCAGTCGTATAACATCAACAACAGGACGACACACAAATATGAGCAGTACAATCGAGCGTGTCACATTAGGTGCATTATATTCGTTCTACATCCAATTTTACTTTATGGGACAAATTCTCAACCACGAAATTCCTATTATTATTGTATCAATTGACGTTCTTTCACAGATCGCCGTAGACAACAGCGGCGACGACGACATAGATTACCACCTATGTCACGAACATCATCATTCAGTAGTATCACTGACAGTACTATGTCTCTCAATATAATAACCGTTTCATTGAACATGGATACAGTTAATTTCCTCGGCATAAGTATTGTAGGGCAAAGCAATAAAGGTGGAGATGGTGGAATATATGTTGGCTCAATAATGAAAGGGTAAATATTAAGCAGATGTATGGAGAATAGAGTAAAACTTTTTCTTGAAAAAAACTCATGTAACTCGATGCCTGATACTTTCTTCTAGTGGCGCAGTTGCATTGGATGGTCGAATAGAACCCGGTGACATGATCCTTCAGGTGAATGATATCAATTTCGAGAATATGTCAAACGATGAAGCTGTCAGGGTCTTACGTGAAGTGGTACAAAAGCCAGGGTGAGTGTTATTATATTTACTGTCTTCCGGACGAATGTGAATGTGGGAGTGGTAGAGTTTCTAGAAAATGGGTGTAGTATTTTCATCCCATCATCTTTCCGTTCTTTAGGCCAATCAAACTGGTTGTGGCAAAATGTTGGGATCCAAATCCAAAAGGTTATTTCACAATCCCACGAACCGAACCAGTTCGTCCAATTGATCCTGGTGCATGGGTTGCACATACAGCAGCAATACGTGGAGAGGGCTTCCCACCACGTCCACCAAGCGCTACGACTCTCACATCGACATCGAGTAGTCTTGCTAGTACTCTTCCTGATACGGAACGTGAGTGTAGAAGCATGAACAACAAATTTCTATCTGTTCATTTATCATTTGACCGAATCCTCAACAAAGCCTTTGTTAATCATTACGTAAGTATGACGACAATCACAAATTCGACATGGTGAAGAGGATATATGTGGATTATAATGAGCATCTAAGCTTTATGGTCTCATAATCCATGCATAAAAATACCAGGAGCTCATAACCCTTCCAGATTCTCTAGGATCTGGGAATTCGATCGCGGTTGGAATTGATGCGGAAACTATGGTTGAACTATCTATAATCGTTGTTCAGATGCAATGGCATTGTCGATTCAAACAGAGATTTATTGAGATGATATGTGTCAATTGTATGCTTGAAGGGGAATTTCAATTAGTTTCCTCCCATCTAAAATCATCATGAAAAGGACATACTTTTCCACGGCATCAATATTTTCACAGATCGAAACTCCCCACATCACTGAACCTTGTGATTGATATCATGGGCTTGATTATAAATGCCCAAATATTTGTATTTGATTCGACTAGTACATCCGTGACATCGTATCATAGTTATAGATGGATCTGACTACATCATAGGCCAACTATAAATATTCAACGATAACATAAAAGAATGTGGCACAACATCTTCGACATATGTTTGATAGAAGTTTAACATAAGTGTGTTTGGCAAAAGCTAGAGTAATCGCATTCCGATGCATACAACCTTAAAGTTTCTGCCGCGTCAAAAATTTTCAGAACTTGTAGTGGAAAATCGTGTGTTGAAGAAGATAATTATGCAGATCATATACTACTCACAATTTGATATATGCCTGTATTGTGCGAGATTTTTGTGTTGGCGAATTTATAATCTTTCGTGCGATACTCATCATTTACACAAAGGCATTGGTAGTCAAATGACAAATGGAAGAACTATTTATTCGTTATCAAAAATGGAAGTCCACTAACTATTTTAATTATCATGCTTTCAGGCCCATTAGAGGATTTAAGGTTGAGTATTAATACAGATATGCCAACAATAGTTCGGGCAATGGCACGACCGGATTCTGGTTTGGAAATACGTGATCGGATGTGGCTCAAAATTACTATTCCGAATGCATTCATCGGTGCAGATGTTGTTGATTGGCTCAACACACATGTTGAAGGCTTTATCGATCGTCGAGATGCACGGAAGTATGCATCGTTGATGCTCAAAGCGGGTTTCATAAGACACACAGTGAATAAGATAACATTTTCGGAACAATGTTATTATATATTCGGAGATTTGTGTTCGACAATGGGCAGCATGAAATTAGATGGCGATACAGTTGGACCATTGCCACCGCCCATTGGATGGGATTTAATGTACTCAGGCCCTTACACACCACATTCAGCAACAGGATACAGCCCGATGCCATTCAATTTCACTAATGAACCAACAATTTATGGCTACCATCGCGAAGAAAGTGTTCATAGTGAGTCAGGTATGTTCCTTCTTCCTCTCTCCTTATTACACGACGTCTTTGCGATACCATTCGAAAGTCTCTTTTTTATGAACCGATTGATATCTTCCACATTTCTATGTATCCTAAATAATCTTCGAATAGTTTCGCTATATCGTGAGTCCTCGATCCATGGAAATATAACTTAGTCTCAGACATACATGAATTAGCGTTCTCTTGAGAAAAATTGCTTTTTATTTCATGGTGAGAATGCATGCTCACGCACGATGTGATAATATTCTATGCGATTTCCGAACCAATGAAAAAAGATCGGGAGATATTTTTAGTATACATTGTTCAACAGCAGTTTTCCCATGCATATTTGAACTCTGTGTGAACAAATTATAAGGAGAAATATGACCGTGGATATGATCGGCGGTTGAATCTTGGCATGAAGCCGCGAAAAGAAGTCCGCTGGTCGTCGGGACTGCAATCGCTGCCCCGATCCAAAACCATGCGAAAACACTTCCTCTTGTATGAAAACGATGTCGACACAAAATGTTCCGAGTCTTTCGAGATCGAAATAGTACTGAATTATCCTTCAAAGTTTCTTGAATTCGAAGAAAATTGGTTGGATAATTCTCGGAGTTTTGTAGTAATCATATCCAACCATGTGGTTGTGAGTGGCAGTTGTGATTGCCAGCGCATGTAAGACCTCAATAATTTTTCAAATATTCCGAATTTTGTAATTTTTTTTGTGAACATATTTTCAAAACCCAAATCCCACAATAAATTTGCTGAAAAAAACATCGATTTTTATCATCCTTGGATTCGAACACCTTCTCATCAATGAACTAAAAAAAGAACTGTGGTCCGAGGATCGTTTTCTAACATATGATGTACAGATATATGTGATTAGAGAACCGATCATACAACAACCAAATTTCATTTGATAGCTGCATAGGAATTTAACGAATCGACGAGAACGGACGTAAAGAGAAAGTGAGGTATCGGTAAATTCGGTACTCTCAGGTCCACGTTTTCCTTCATTTATTAATAAGCTGCATTACGATGTTATTCTTGTTCTTCTTTTCAATTGTTCACACTATTATTATTATTGTAATCATTATTATCATTGTTATTACTAGAATGATATAACTTTTCCATTCATTATGTGTGAGAAGAAAAAATTTGTCTTTCCCTGTTGACTTCACAGGTGGTAGTAGTGCAGGTAGTGAACATATTTGCAAAGAACCAATCCACGACTTGAAATCCTGTTCGTCAGCATCTGAATCGGAGCTCCATTTACCTCCGAATGTACCGAGTAAAAATTCGGGAAATGGCACATCAGGGTCCAATGGGAAACGTTCTAATGGCAGTCGTAGTCGATCAAGTGGATCGGAACAGTCAGTCCAAACTGGAACTGGATCAACCAATCAGCAAGATTTATCTGGTAGTAGACAGTCATTTCGCATTGCGATGGGGAACCCCTGTGAATTTTTTGTCGATGTCATGTAGAGGATTGGTTTTACTTCTTTTTCGATCTTCAAATCCATTGTTTCCTTATATTTTCATTTGCACATAGAAACACTTTCCAAGATGTGATCAACCGAGTGTGTTGCATTATTTTTTTGCATTCGAGAGGATGAATGAAGTACAGAGCTCAAAGCATGATTCTGAATGAGGTACTCCATCAAAAGTGGAAAAGTTGTAAACGGATTTTCTACGGATGAAGTTTAGAACACGTGACTACTCGAGGAAATCGATCATAATCAGACTCTCATTACCTATTATTCTGCTTCTATGCTATTTTCGCAGTTTTTCGCACGTCATAATTTTTCAGCAAAACGTATGTCATCAATATCATTTTTTTTGTTTTTCCCCTTTTTCACAGTCCGTAATTGATATTTCTACGTAAATACTTTGGATAACTGTCGTATGGCTGCACGTAGGGAATGTACATTAGACTGCGTTAGATAGGAAGGTTCATTCTCTTGCTTCTCCACATCCACTTCAGAAGTATTCTAGAGTTTCAGGAGGCATCAATTTGAAAGGATTTTCTGATTCTCTTTTCTCTTCTGCCACGCAGTAATCTATTCAAACAATATTGAGTATGGGGATTAACTATTTTTGCTATGTGTACTCTGATTAAATTATCGTGGATGAAATTTCCATAATATAATTGTGTATACAATTGAATCACACAGATGCGCACAAAGTTCTTTGAACCAACAGTTTGGAAAGCTCCAATGGATGGAAAACGACAAAACGCGACCAATAACAGTTCAAGCGTTCTTGCATGTGAATGCCTCGGAATTCTACCTATATCCTCTTTGAGCCGACATAAAAAAATTTTGAACGAGGAACGCTGAATCTTGAGAATACTTTTATGGAGTAAGAGAATTAATTCGGAACCACCGATATATATTACTGATAGGTCTAAACTTGGCGATATGATATCACTTCGAAGCGTGATGTATCGTCAAGTGCAAACTTTATTGATTAAAATAAAATGCAACAAAATATCGGTTAGTTCATCATCAACCATGAAAATTATACTCAATTCCGCACTGAGATGACCAGTGCAGTAATAAAAGGCGACAGATAGCGAATTTGCCGATTCGTTTCCTTTTTGACGGCCATGATCTGTAAACTTTTAAACGAGGAAGTGAACTTTCAGGTCCGCTTATGCGTGTTATGAATTTCTTCCAGGCCTTGAAAAACCACGTTTCATATTCCGGATCAGTCTACAGAAAAGAAATCAAGAATTATTTGTGATTTTTATTTGAGAATGAGGGAGAACTCGTCTAAACTCTGTAAACATGAGAGAGAGTTATTCTCACGGAAATTTCTTTTCCAAAATGTATTAACATCAGAAACCCATTTGAAACATGGGATTTCTTTCGTGTCGAGGCAGTCTAATGTAGATGTTTGAATCCGAGCTTTGTAACGCTTGATTGAATGTTTTCACGCATTAAAGGAGGAGGAAATAATCCGGCATGTTTGTATATATTGTTAAATATGATTTATTTCGGTGTCAATTCTTTCAGGATGAATATATAAATAATTGCAATGCACGAAATTTAGTAACAGTTCCCTAACTTTTTTCTCTGGGTAGCACACAATAACGATTTTATGTAATGAATGAAACGAATATTTACCTCTCTTAAAGACAAAGTAAATGAAGTTTATTGGACTTTGAATTAATTCATTCCATTGCTTGTATTTTAGGATTATCTGCGACAATGGGACAACTATTTCTTTAAAAAAGTCGACGGGACAATTAGTTGAAGGTTATGTACGTATGATTTTTCATCTGTTCCTGTCCGCAAAAATATCCCTTTTTTCACCATTACATTAATCAGAAGTTATAAACGAGCTATAATAAAAAAGTACCAGCATGTGATGCTTTTACTGGTAAATGGATTACGGACTACGTGATTAATAATATGTAGAAAAGGAAATGAATTGAAAAGAAGAAAAAAAAATGCAAAATAATAAAAATACTCCTATGTTAGAAAAAAACCTTGTCATCTGTAGATTACGTGCCAAAATTAAGGTGTGTTTAATCACTATCTTCGCTGCTATATTGCCATTATCATTTGGTTCAAAAACTGTAAATATTACTGAAGAGAACGCAGAGGTTCCAACACAAATATCGCTCAAAATTAGAAGAAAAGTGCCATCAACGCTACATTCTTACGTCAATAACATTGAATTTGTATTTCAATTGATAGATATTGCATCGGATAAGAAATACACTGAGGGAAATCATAAGTAATAATTCATATTTATATGGTTGAAGGTGCAGTGGATATTGTGTGTCATAAAAGAGAGCTCCCAGAGTGAATGCTAACTGTGTATTATATGCTGTTCTGGAAATAATTGACTCATTTCTGATATTTAACCCAACTTACGTTTGCTTATTATATACAAAGCATAAACTGTAAACAAAAATTCCCGATAGTTATATCGATAAGAAAACAAGCTGAGTTTCCAATGTATACACATAGTATTATTCAGTTTAAATATTAGTTTTAAATATGAAGAAGGATGAGAAGAATATGGAAACAAAATAATAAACGAAAATGTAAACGAAGATAATTTTAGGTTTTAAATACAATTTCATCGAAATACGAGGAGTTTTCAACTTTTATGTAAGATACAAACAGAAAAAAAGAGCATACAAAAAGAACCTTATTTCGTGTACAAAGTAACTTTTATAACGTTTTTTATTTAGAATTTATCGGTGCGAAAGTCGTGATGGAGTTGAAGTGGAAAAATACAACATATAAGAATACAATGCATTGTTCTGTAATGTCGTAAAATAAAAGAAATTTTTAGAAACCACAACTATGGGATTATTAACAGATAACAGGATGAATATCTTGTTTCCTTCCCCTATGACTCCGCGATACTTAATCGCTGAGTTCATCGTCTATCATGATTATAACGATTATAATGATTTGAGATTATTTTAGTGAGTTGCACTCGGTGAATTTTTCCCTGGTTAAGACACCGAATTCTCGATTGCAAACAATCCACAATAATTCCCAATATCTTATCTTATTCACAGCGAGTGTCTGAATCGAATGTAATCGGTCATTTCTCTTTCTCGAGTATCGCAGATATTCTCTGTTGCATATCTACGACATGTTAAAAAAGAAAATACACATTTTTACACACTCAAGAAGACATTTCCTTCACGATGTATGTGTTGAATGAAGAAAAATGTCCACAGAATTGCAAAGTCACGACAATTACATTTCTCGCTTCTTTATCGTTTTCTTCTCCTAAATGAAGTTAGAGCCGTCATGACTCTATCCAGCGCACAGAAATCATACACTGTGAAACGTAATCGTTAATGAAATGATCAATGAACAAACAGAAGAAATAGAATCTTTCGATTGGCCTTGTTGACATTCCCAATCGTGAATTATCAGTACTCCTTATTTCATCTCCATCAATAGAGCATACGCAATCTTATTAATACGATCTCCTGAAAATACGAATGGAACATATGAAATAATCGTGGGAAAGACGGAGGTGTTGGGATACGATGGATTCAGATAGTGCAGCTTACGTATTTACATTGCTTGATACTTTCTCTTCTCGCTTATCTGCTCAGCCGAAAGACCGCAACGAAGGAAACAATTATCACACATTACTCGCAGTCTCAGTGACAAGCAACTCCACATGAAGAATGGTGTGTGTGTGTGTGTGTGTGTGTGTGTATGTGTAACATCAAAAGTCTCTGATATCCCTACCGTTATCGCAAATCATTCTGCCCGAAGACGAAGAATATCGTGACATAGTTAGAAGATAAGATCTATCATCTAGCTCTCGCGGGAAGTCATCATCGGTACTGACCACCCCTTCACACACAGACGCACACACACACACACACACACACACACACACACACACACACACACACACACA
>JABMBR010006947.1:0-56560 GCA_018881525.1 Meteorus sp. PSUC_FEM 10030008
AATAATAGAATAATAATAATGCCGTTAATAATTGTAGAAGAGACAAGACGAATGTGAAGACGGAACAGCGATTTATGGTAGATAAATCATATCAACATTGTACGAATCGACGTTTCACCAAGACATAACAAACGCACACATATCTATTCATAGAATATGAAATTCCCGTTTTCAAATTCACTTACACCCAGTCACTCTTGTGTACATACATCGGATGTTCATGCAATTACCACACGAAAATTGTTGACCAGTTATTTCTGCTTTCAACGTTGGCAAACAGCGTAACGATGGATTTTAGCAAAACGGACGATTAATTCTACTGATTAGATGGAATCTCAAGACAGCACATGAATAAATACTCAAAAAAAAATGACTATGTAGAACTGTGCCAAGTACAAGTTCGAAAACAAGACGAAATGATGAAAATAAAATCAATTTATTGAACAGTGAATTAATGTTTTAGTACGATAATGCACTGATTTGAACACGTTATCAACTCGTCTTGAAAGGAAAAAGAAGTAGAAGTGATTTAAAGCGATGTTTGCTCGTTGCCATTGCAAAAAGTTACTCCACTATTTTCACAACCTTCAGGTATGTCATCAGATACTTTCTATAAGCTGCCAAATAAATTTTATTCTTTCATATCAATATTTCTTGTGATTTAGTGATGCGACGGGTCGATTATTGGGTTCAATGTATGTGCGATATCTTGTTCGACGTGTTGGTAAAGAAGAGAAATAATTGGATGAGTAAATCGATGAAAAATCATTGAGATGAAAGTCTTCCGTTTTTGATGAGCTTTCAAATCCGAAACTACCATGGATTCTTCAAGATTCTTCTACGATATATTTCCAATCTAATTCGTCCTCTAATCGCGATTTCATTTCCAATATTTTTTCATTAAAAATGATGTTTCAAAGTCTTGAACATATTAACATCAATGGGAAAAAAAATACGAGAAGATATGAAGTGCACTGAGATGGATAACATAATTTTAGTGCTTGTTGGATGAGAACAAAATTGAAATTAGAATAAATGAGAAAATTGTCGAAATGCGCCGCTCTATTTTATCTTCTTTATTTCTGTCTCATTTTCACATTGTCCTGTTCATTCTGATCATTTGCATTTTACGTGATCGTAGCTGACCAGCAGACAGCGTAATAACAGAAGTGAGAAAAGCTGACAGCAATGACGACGCGACAGACAAAACAGGTTATATACGTATTTAATTATTTACATATGTATATCAGCACACTAATATATACGGAATATAAAAACTTCTGCAATAACGTCGAGCCGGTTCCATTTATTAGACTCTGTCGTATCTCATTGGACGATGTAATTTTTACTCGACACACAACATAATTGAACTTTTCTTTGCGTCGCGACATTGTGAAAACCATTAAATCTTGAGTGCACTCGCAAGCCTCCAATCCAATAAAAACGAATGACTGTGAACTTTTATTTTTATTTCAATTGTGAAGATATAAAGGCAAGTGAGTCAACGACAACTGTCACATGTAAGAAGATCACTATCAAACTCACAAATTGAAAATCCAATTCGAACCAAAATTAACGTTATGATGGTCAGATATTTGAAGAAATCGTGAAAGAAGTGGTGTGGATTGTGCTCAATTTCCCAAGTCTATGTTCGATTCTAGTTTATGAATCTGCGTAGTTAACGGACAAAGTAACCAACAGATTTACTGATCGAGTAAATAATATGATCAATAGTGATGCTGACATAGCAAGAAAAGAATCCATAAAGAAATGAACGATCATGGAAACAACATGTTTGTTACTTATTTCATCGCTTTTATGATTTTCAAACGAGTTGATCCAAAAGGCTATTACAGCCATGGTGCTATCACCCAAAAGAAAATATATACTTCTGAGGAAAATCCCCTCAGGCTGATCCACCTGAAAGGACAGTCATTCAATTCAACATGAAGACAAGTTTATACCCAAAGCTTATGCGGTCTTCTCTTGCGTTTCCACTCTCCACAAAATAAACTTGTATCCTTCAACACTGAAAATAAACTGAATAAAAGACCGTATCGAAATGTGTTCTGCGTCGGAAATAAAAGAAAGAAAAAAAAGATAAAAACTAAATTTTTTCAAGTCTGCTCTCCAACCAATGTAGGTTAATCCTACTTGAAATTTTACTCTACTACAATTCCAAGTTAGTCTATAATCCACATGAGTAATATCAGGATTTGAAGCACCAACTCGCTACTCTGCATGAGAACACCATTCTCTGCTACATAAACTACTAATCAGGTTTCAGGAAATAAGTGAAAATATGCAATGTAATATGAAAAATTCATGATACCCTGAAAGTAGGAATTGAAGGTGTCTTTGACAAGAAATGAAAGTGAGATAATTGTCAAGTGTTCTGTCAATTTGCATCTGCTTCGTCACTTATATTACCAATAAATATTATGACATCTCTGACTGCACAAGTTTCTCTTTCAATATATTACCAGTAATTTCACATGATACGCAAGCGCGTCAGTAACATTTGCCTGCATCATGATGTATCTTTATCCGACGGTCTGAAACGCGGTAGGTCAGTTCTTCTCACAAGACGTCTGAGTTCATATGTACTTATATATGTTCATAGGTCACCCACACTCGCTTGATCTTCTTCTGTATGTCTTCTATCTCTCTGTCGCTACCAGGGCGTTCGCCGCCATTTCGCTTCATGCGCACAAGCAAAAACGATCGATCAAAAGTTCTCTCTTGCGCGCAACGTGCACTTTTGGCTTCGTCATGTAGCCATTCGTAGTGGCCGTTAAGTGCCCCAGCATGGTGGTAACGAAATGTTGGCGGACAGTAGACAAACGTTAAACATTGAAGACATGGTACAAAGCTAACGGCTTGTGAGGGAACCAACACTTTTCTCGCTCTTGTTCTACCTCTACCTCTTTCTCCCATCTCATCTTTCTGATATATAGCCGTTAGGTGGCGGCGTTTGCTTATGACTATGAGTGACACTTCTGATGTGTCTCTTTACTTGTACATGAGGACCAACCCTGATAATTGGATGAGGACGATAATTGTTGATGATGGAATTACTCACGGGATTTTATTGAATTTTTAAGCCTTTTTCTTTGCGGGAAGGTGATTTTTTTTGTCATATGGTTGTTGGCGTTGACAACGTGTCGTCTCTCCCTTCAATCCTCATCTACTCTTGCTTCATCCATTCTTCGTGTCACCTCACTTCTTGGTGTTTTCTCTCTTCACTGATGTATGATTTTATCACTGCAGGCAAGTCGTAAATTTTATCAGCAATGTGTGGTGTCTCACCTCTATCCGTTTTTCTTGACAACTCTTTATTGAAGACAATGTGATAGAATCAAAGCAAATCATTTTTCACTCTGCTCGTTCATATCCACAATTTCCACATGTTCCTATCGCATCATTACGGAGTAGAGACTTATTTTCTAAAATGTGTCTCTGTTGATGCAACTAGAAAATTTTTCCACCCTATACAGTTGTACTCATTTTCTTTGACACGTCTGACCTTTTCGATTTATCCTTTTACATTTCATTCCTGGTGACTATGAAGACCAATGTGTATGAATACCAAAGAACTTTGGGTTTGCCATATGAAGTTGAGAGCAATGTATGAACTGTATTTTTCTTTATGACTATAGCAAGGGCTTTGAAGTCGTTATTCTTGGCAGCCGTATATGAGTCTCCGGCTGAACAAGCACTTTTACTTATTCCAACCCATAATACTGGTGTACACAGTTTCATTGCAGTTGAATGTATGTGTATGTGTGTTTCTACAAATCACGATTCATCGTCTAAAATCTCTATCTCAGCATTTATTATTTTTTCTTCTTCACAATTGTGTGTTGTGCACATCGCTGTCCCCTGTACACGAACAATTGTATTTATAATTTCACAAGAGTGTGAAGAGATGATAAAACTGAACAAAAAAGATATGAAGAATATGGTACGTGAATGAATTCGAATTGAAAGGAGGTAGAGCGTGATGAGAATAGAGGAATTGAATTAAAGTGTCACACAAAGAATTGAGGGATAATGTGAAGGGGGAAATGAAGTTCTGCTGATGCGCTCGTTCGATTCGCAGAACTGAAGATAATTAACCCGATGTAATTAGAAGAAGAGAGACACAGATATGTATGAAGTTGAGTAAGGATAGATGACGACAGAGTAAACTCTCGCACCCGCTCCCCCGAGGGTCTGCTTCTGTGAGTTGCAAATGGCCTCTGCGACCTTCCGGTCTATTCAATAATCTCTTTGTTCATTCAACTTCAATCAGACACCGAGTAAATTTACTGCAGTGTAATTATACCGCTTTGGCACGATGGTCTTTTTATATCTCTTTCCAGATTTTGTTTTCGTCAGTACTTGTGACTCTTCGGTTTATTTATTTTCTTCAAGAGTTTCGATTAATGGGGGATGATTTTGAATTATCGTTATGAATGTGTTTGCCATGGTATATGATAGGTGGAGTGTCAAATTTCTTGTCCATGAAATAAGCAACTGCATAACACGTACAAAGGTTGATATCAAATATAACCAGGACTAATTAATCGTTCCACTGTATCACAAAATTTATTTCCATAATTTAATTCTTATTTCAATTTTTGAAAGGGAAAAGTCTTCATACATGCATGAATAGTCTGTACCTGATTGAACAATGAGCATCACTGAATTGGGGTAGATTCTGTTCTTCACTGCACAGTACTACTCGAAGGAAGAGATTCATATCAGAAAATTCGTTACGATAATATAATAAAGAGAGCTGAATCCTGTTTCCATCTCCATGGAAAGTGTTTCAGAAAGAACGAATTCACTCTTATAAATTCCTGGTCCTATCTCAGGATGAGTCAACATTGATTTGCGTTCGACAAGTCCCATATTCATCAGAATGTTTCTACTTTCATCCCATTTCATCATGTTCACATCACTATTTTTCAACAATCGATCTTCTGATGTTTTCATTCTCTCGAAAAATGTACAAATGATCACATTATCATCGATAGATTTATCGATTCATTCAATTCATCTGTCATGGTCTTTTATGATGATTATTGGTCTGCATTGTAGAAAAGTAAACGAAGAAGTTTGTAATATGTCAGTAAGTATACAAACACTGCTTCCAATTATTTGAATTTTGTTTATATCTGTCTTTGTAATTGCGAATTGATTTGGTAATCACATTTCCCTAATTATTCACATTACATTCTCAACCGGAAGTTTACACGTTGTCAACGCCGTCACCATCATCGTCGAACTCCCGTCGTGCATCTCGTGAGGTGTTTCACAGATATATCGTAATGGAGTTTACAACACCATCTGGCATCTCACAGAATTAATTGCTTTCGTCGTTGAGTGAGTCTGGTGTTTACGTCTGCTGTATACATTCGCTCAATATATAATATGAGATCAATTATTGATTTGCTTTCTCTATACACCAACTATTTGAGGTATATCACAATGACGCTGATATTTTGGGATTTAGCACATTCAAATATTCTTTTGTTCATCCGAAATCAATTCTGATGTGTTTTCATCTTCTTCATTAGAATTCTGATTCCGTTGAATATCGTGAATAGCTTTGGGGCCAATTTTAATTCAATTAATACGTGAAAGGCAACAATTTTTTATAATGAATGACAATTTATTGTTTCACTTATGAATATTTACATGTTACCGCTGATTGTATTTATTAAAATTCGATTCTTTGTTTATTTCAGGTTTTGAGCAGACGGAAAACGTGGCCGTTCATAACACTGGCAGCAGCCTCGATTGTTTGAATATGATTGTTCAAAGTATCAGCGGTGAACCCAATGAAAATCCATATTCAACAAGCAATTAGATGAACTATGAACGTGTACAGTATTAATGATGATTAAAGAGAGAAGAGAAATGTTTACTTATTATATCGATATGATAGAGAGAGTAAAGAAAAAATGGAGAATTGAAACAAATTTTTTTTTACTGCTCCCGAATCCAGCGAAATTATTATTCTAATATGTACCAGTGAACAATTTATTGTACAATTGCAATCGAGAACATATGTGAAAAACATGTCCCTGAATATTATATCAATTCATTCTGATTATTTGCATTAATAATGTACGAATAAAAATGACACTTACACTACTTCAATTCATTTTTTATCTGAAAAATGAAGATTGCAAGAACGAAACTTACACGCCAAAGATTTGTCTACAACCAAATAATAATTACGAACGTTTACGTTTTCTATGTAATCAATCGAAAAAACATTTGACAATAAAATGTTAGTCATAATTTAATAATTAATATAACATCTTTTTAAGCTACTTGAATTAATACAAATCTGATAAAAAATAATGAAATTGATAATGAGATCTATAAGAATTATAGTCATAATGATAAGCAAAACTGCTCAAGATTCATTAGGACTAAATAATCAAAGATGAAATAATAAAAGAAAATTGTCGTACAAAATAAAACGAACTCTCAATTCTTCCTCATTCCACATTCACCATTATATAATCTAAATATTATAACAGATTTATTCGAGCACTCAATCATGAAACACTTAGGAATTATGACCAAAAATACATAATCTGCATTATGACTTGTCTACAATTTTGTTGCACTTATTTACGCGATTACAAATTCATCACAAATTCTTTTGGCTGTTCTACATGTTATGTGTTAATGCGATATTTCTGGTAAAGTAAAGTGAGTGGTCACTATAGCAATTTAAGTAGCAACTTTGATGTTTGCGGGTGTTAAGGCATTTATGAATATCATTAATAACTTTTTGTCAAGAGTTGTCGCTGTATTTCTATCTCTCTTACTCGTTTGCTAATTCCGCGTCACTATCCATGCATCACCAGACTACATTAATATTTCTAAAACCACTTGTCTCATACTCAGCTGGTTAATTATTGTTTGACGGATGATAGTATTATGCGTATGTGCTATATTCTTATGTCTATATTGCTGACTTAGTGGTAAAACGAATTTAACACGTACAATATCACACTCTCGAATTTGATATAATTTTCATTTTGCTATGTCATACTGTCTAGGGATAAGAATTAAATCCTCATAAATTTCATGAAACACATTTTGATGGGATTCAATCTAGATTGAAATTATTTTTCTTTCTCAATCATCTAGAAATTGTATTGGAAACGATGGAATTAGTTGCTCATCGAGAGATAATTGGAAATGAAAAATGAATGAATAGTTTTGGCACAGTTCAACGCCAGCAATGACATCGTTTGATATGAATGGTATCGAAAAATTGTGTAATTTGTATTGCAATGATGAATTGACGATTAAAAAATTAAATTTCACACTAAAGGGAAATCATACAACTCATGAAGAATATCAAATATACATGAAAATATCGAGAATTTTTGTTACATAAATAAATATTGTCTTAATTCTGCCAGCTGGATGACAATAGTGAAAGAAGATTATTCTTACCGAGACACCTTCATTTTCTTCGTTCATAATAGTGTTCGTAATTATCTTAGGGGCGACATTTTAAGTGTTGCAATGGAGTGTGAGTGTAAGATGGAGGAAGGCATAACTCGTCGACGTGTCGGTATTTGTCCCTTTGTAGTTTAACGTTCTACGGCAAATTGCCTTTATAGCTTGTTTAGACAAGCTTTGGAGCATATATACAGAATAGAGCAGACGAATGACATCCAAGAAATTGACGTCAACACCTTCATTAATATACATATATGTGTGTACATAAATTTGGTATTTTTATACTCATTTATGAACCCAATGTTGATGCTATTAAAACCACAAACTGCGTTCCACCTAATTAAATATGAAAGATCATTGAATACCACTGGCTTTTGATAGAAAAGGGAAATGAGTGCACCATCAACAGAAATCTGAATGGAAATATTTTTTTATTTCACTATTGCACACTTCATGATTATTCTGGGTTACTTTTCGGTTCGAATTTATCCTCCAAGTTCAATTTATGGATAACGTGATGAATGATCTTGTGTAAACACGCACAAAATTGTCAGACATAAGTGCTCCGTAGATGTTTTCCTACACATTAGAAAGGTCTTCGAAATTTTCTCCCATGAAATTTGATCTGAGAAATGTGACAACAGGTCATACTGGGTTTTGTCGGTTTCCAAATATTTTCAATTTGATATAATTTGATGACAAATTTAATCACGAACAAGTTTTGCTTCAGTGCCAGATGTTGTCATATATTGAAGAGCCAATGGAAAAAATGTCAAGTATATAATTCGCTCATATCGGAAGCGTCGTTTCCGGCAATTAATGTTGAGAATTCGAGTGCTGACGATGAGTGCTCATGTTGAGTGCGTGCTGCATCATCAAAAGTATTTTCATACTAAAAGATGCATTCACACGTTTATACTTCAATATATTTACTGAAATTAAATAAATTTAATAAATAAAATACGCCTTTTTTCGGTTAGAAAATATCCCTCCATCTTTCACAAATTTTGACGTCATTAAAAAAATATTGGCACCTATCCCCTGTTTCATAATTCATCAAAATCCACACGAGTTATAAATAAAGTTTAAAATAATGTTATAAATCTCTGTCATAATTTTATGATCTCCCTATGAATTATTTCTATATTAATGGAGGACCTAATAATAAATTCTAACAATATGAATTCATATTTTAAATATTCAAGTTTACATTCTTTCTCAATTCGACATTTTCATACAGTTTCTCTCTGAAAATGAAATAAACTGGAGTGAGGTAGTGACAAATTTAAAGTTACACGAAGAATCATGTCGAAATACAGACTGTGAAGTGTGTTGGTGACTATAAAAAAAATATCAAATACATAAAATATGTATCACAAACAGATGAATAATATTCCAAAAAAGTATGCAGCTGTCAACGTGAATCCATTGGATTTATTGAGAGAATACTTTCCAATAGACATCTACATGCATCTGTATAAAATATAAGTAAAACCTTTCAAGACAGGAAGGGCATTTAACTATTTTCATAAAACTGTTTAAAGAGACGTGAATGACGTGTTGTGTTTTTATCTTTAGCGTAATTTCGGCACGTTTTCAAAACATCTCTACCCTAATAAGAGAACATTGACTTACTATATCGTGTATACATATACATAAATATATATTCATTCCGATGCATCTGTCTCTCATTCGTTATGGGGCTTTGACTGTATAACTGAAGGATTCAGAGCATTTCTGGATACCTAAAGGAACACCCGGTGTTAGCCAATGGTTACATTTCCCTCTTGTCAATATTTCAATGGTGATACTCATGTATGCTACCGTGTGTCAATGTGTAGAATATAAGGAGACCACTTCTATCCACTTGAGACATAACACGTCGCTGTATTAATTCTCAATGGCCTGTTGCACTCAAAAGAGAAAAAGAAAATGATGTGACAATATTTACGTTGAGTATCGGCGAGATCAAAGATGATTTTATGTTTCAGATGTATAAGTACTTGTTATGTGTTATTGTTTCAACATATATTCGAATGTTTATTTATTTCAATAACGAAATTATGATTTTTACGATGATGATTCAACCACAAGTTAAAGCAGCGTTTCAAAGAATAACATTCGTTGTGAGTGTTGGATTATTACGAAACTGGTTTTATTGGTTCTCTTTTGTCAATGATAGGAAAATTCTTCATTTCTCCAATGCAACATTGTTCAAGTTTTCTGCATTGCATCAATATTTCTTTTCTATCAGAATCGCTGGATATTTATTTATCGTGTGAAATATGAGCATTGATCAACTCCGAAGAAGACGTCCGGAAATATATGGAAGTCGAATAAATTCAGATAGGAATTCAATACACCGCGAATTTCCGCTACGGAAATTCGTTGCAGAGTTTTTCACGTTTGAATTTATCAAAGGCAGCGTGTCTCCATTTATTTCCCCACCTCACATTGATATTCTTTGTTATATCGATTTTTATACATGTTCAGTAATCAGTGGAATGTGTGAATGCACAAAAAAGTTTTCTACAGGAATATTTCTCTCTCATTACATATTTCACTTTATTCTCTTTGTCATTTAATATGGATAAAATCGTCCACGCTGTTCTACGTTCGCTTTTATTAAACGCAAGAAGAAATACGATCGACAGATAATGAAGAAAAAATTTTATTGAATTATCCAACTTAACAAGCATTAATTATACTTGAATTGAATTGAATGACGTCTACAATTGAACTTTAATCATTGGAAATAAAAAACTGTGTGGACCGTTGGCATAAATCTCCCATTATCTCATAATTCGTTTTTTTTGTTTTGAACTCTGCTATGGAAAATTTTCTCACTTTTGTACTACAGTAATTCTCATGTTCTGATTTCAAATCGATCAATAGTGAAACCGATAAATTTCCCGATTGAACAACATAACCACAGCAGTAGAAAAAATTTATTAACTAGGAAAAATGTGATTTCATTCATACAGTGATATGAATAAATATTCCAACCACTCTGTAGTAATATTGCCACAATTTTTCGTATCTGATCCATCTCGTAAACGCCCGGTTAACATCAGAGTAAATATGATTTTTCATAGCAATATGACGATATAAATTGACCACAGTACACACGACACCACGTCCGCCCCAGAAAAATATATTGTGTGTATACCAACGAGAAAACAAAATCAACGTCGTCGACGCGCGCCACACGTGTGTGGCATAATATAAAAATATAAAAGCACATATTTATATGATAAAAAAAAGTAATAAAACAGGGTAGCGAATAAAAAGGAATATATATTTGCAATTCGTGCGTACGCGTTTGCGTCATTCTGGCTGACAGAAGTGAAAAAAAAAATGCTATAACTGCTTATATATATCAAAAAACACCAAAATATATCTAATGTTGATAAAAAAACAAGATTATAACATTTTATATGAAAAAAACACATATTATATCAGCTGAGATTAGCCAACGACTGTGAATTCATCAAGAACTTTGACATAAATTTATATCCCTGACTTTAATGTCCTAACCAGAGATAAAAAAAATTTTTTTTTTCTATTTTTCTTTCCGACTATTATTTTTCATTTCAAGACTCTTTTCCGGGTTTTCGGTAATCCACCCATGAAATCGCAGAGGGACACGCCCAAAGTAGCCAGTTTCCGTTTTCTCGAGTGCGCGTCGGACTGATCTTACAATTTCTTTCATCTTTCCTCAAAGGTCACTGGAAGAGAAAGGAAGAATAAGAAAAAGCAATGTGAAAATAAAAAATGTGTCTAGAACTATTAAACTCACTCTCTATATTAAATCTAAATAGAATAGGAGACAAATATGCATACATGTGATATCAGAAATAGCTAACGTCATGACGATGAAAGAGACCACAAATATTCAGCGACAGTACTTACTCGTTGCTTCTCAACTAACATGATACAGCCACTTAATGTCAACTCCACATTGTAAATAATGTTTAAAAGTCAGTGATATAATATTTGGCTAAAGATGATTGCCAAGAGAGTCCAAGACCACACCGAATGAAATGTGATGCTGGAGAACATCCCAGTTGATTGTCGTGATTTTGTCAACCGTTTCACGTTAAAAAAATTCTCCAGTACTCTCACATCTGGTGACAACAATTTCATTCATGAGTTCATCAACAATTCCTATCTCATAAATATCAGCAGTTCTCAATCACAGAGATTATATTGATTCAATTATCTCGTGTATCGGAATTCTACTGACCAAATCATTTCACTAGGACACAAATTTGCGAATCTGTATTGGAAACAGTTTCAATCTCACTGGAATTGATTTTCCTGATGATTAGAAGTAGATTCATGAACAAATTGTACAGGTGAAAAATTTGATTCTACCAGATGTGAATACAGATATGAAGGAAGGAGTTGAGTATTCAATACGACAAAAGAATTATAAATTATTCATTATTAATTATATTGTTATAATCTGATCGAAGCACAGCAGTCAATTCATAAGTTTACCATTCCTCAATTCGAAAACAAACAAAATTCATCTTTGAGTCACTCACAAAAAATGTTCCATCGCACAAAAGTTTTCATGATTTGCATGCTTCATCAAAATTGCCATCGGTTCTTGAGAACATTCCATTTCATTGCAAGAAAACAAACAAAAACAGAAATAAAAATGAAAGAGTAATATATATATATGTATCTGCTCCAATTGCTCGGTTACTTCATTTTTTTTCAGTGCACTCTCATTCTCAATGGCGTTTTTATTCCAATAGATTTGGTCTGGCTTCAAAGAGACAAAGCTGATTGTGATGTGTATATACTATATTGTACATAAAAGCACATATGTACGTGCAATGTATATACAATGCGAAAAAGGAATTTTTAAAACCAGTACGACCAAATGTAGAAAATCGATTTGATGCAAATGCGAATCGATTGTGCATCCAAGCATATTGGCTTCAGGATTTTCGAACTATACATGTGGTAGTATATACATTAAATATACAGCAATTCGTGATATTATCAATACATACATAGTCCACTATCGTGATGAAATGACGTCGTTGCACAATAAAAGCAATAATAAAATATTACGATAGCTTTCACTTCTACACTCTTTATTGAACTTTTTCTATTTCGAACGACTAAGTTCGCCTCTGTGTTCCCTTATGTGGCGGTGTAGAAAGGATAGTGAAAAAGTTTAGAATTCTAAACTACAAATTGTCGCAAATCTACACATTTTTCTCAACACACAAATCACTGTAACAAATATCGACAGAAATATTGTAAAACTAAAACTGACTGACAAATATTTTTTTTTAATCATTCACAGTAAAATTCTGATTTTTTAACAAATTGTTCTTGTGAATCAAAAGCAAACATCAAAGAATAAAATAGATTGAAACGAAATATCAGAATTGGATATCACAGAGATGATTTTAGAATTTGAATTCCTGAAGAAAACTGTGAAGAATTAATCACAATGAAAAATATTGAAATAACTTGCAATGGAAACTATGTGAATGCATCGAGGCTGTCTCAGTTGATAATTCAATGTGTTATGATACTAAGTTATAGAATTTCTAAATGGAATATAATAGTCACTACATGAAACACAAACACGCAACACATAATGTAGTATGAATACACATATAACGGAGAATAATCGAAGTGTAGAATACATTTTGCCCTACTAGGTCAAACATTTCAATTCTATTGTCATGATAAAAGCTACTCGGATTCGGGTACATCTTCCATTGTTGTACTTCCATATATATATGTATACGTCCTTAACCCGCATTAATATACGTACAGTATCAATAACAATAATGCTACGTTGTTTCACCAGTTACTCAAATATCACTACGAACTGTCTTTTCTCATTTAGACTCAACTTAAATTTTCTTTTTCTATTCTTGCTGACATATTTTTTTCATTTTTCTTCAATTTTATTCTTTATGTCTCGAGGGTTTTTTTTTTTTTTCAAAGTTGCTTAATGACTCTCACAAATTTCCTCCAGTTTTGGATCATTAGATTTGGTCTTCAAAAATTTTTGGCCCAGTCTAATGTATATGTCAGATAGAAGAAATCACATGACATCTGTTTTACATCAGTTGAAGAACTGGGGATGATTAACACATTCATCAAGGATATGAATTCATTTTCATCTATATTTTTACGGATTTTATTTCATTCTTTCTTTTGTCATTTAGTTCTAGAAAAGTCTGTACATCCATTTAAAATTGTCATGCATATAAAACCTGCGACCACAAAACCAAATTTTAATTCCATCCGAATGTTTTCAAGCTCCCTCTCTGTTTGAGAACTCATCAATGGGGAAAAAACAACAAAAAAAAAAGGGAAAAAAAATCTTCAATTTATTTCAGTCGTGGCTGAAATCGATCGTCTACACACGCTCCATTTTTATTTTGGTTTCATTTTTATTTATGCGGTGAACGTAGATGAGTTTTTTGCTTATCGTTCAGACGTCGAGCGATGTTAAATATTTTTTCTCTTCATAGAGTCATTTATTGACGGGATCCTATGGGTATTAAGTGAAAGGAAAAAAAAACATTCAAATGTTGGAAGAAAATCTGGATGGAACTCTAAAAGGTGCTATGAATTTTGTGATTGTCGATAAATCCTGTGGCTTAAGAGATCGTTAATATTATAGTTGATGGTGCATACAATTCGGCGCGTACCGAGGCATTTCCGTTTCTCGTGTGGGGTCCGCACTTCAACACAACGCATTTAGTTATGTGTCCTACTAATCCATACGGATTTGAGAGATCACGTTTTGGAGATTAGTTCAGTAGCTGCAAGCGCAAACGCGTTTCATTCTGACAGTGACTCCTCTGAATTTTGATAAACGACAATTTTTCAAGAAATATCATACGACTAAATTATTTCGAGGAAGTAGGGAGGATTGATACAGATTCGAACAGAATCAATCGATTGAAATAAATGGCTGTTGATAAAATCGTAATTCCCTTTTCGAATGATTTATTGACTGTGACTGGAGGAAAGTGATAAATGTCCGAACGACATTCGATACATTTTTTTTTTTTCGTGTTTGGTATGAACTTCACAACAAGAAAATCAAAGTAAACTGAGAAAATGAAACATCGCGAGCATGTGCGTGTTTTATGAATGAGTGTGTGTATTCATTAATAAATAACAACAATTCATTTGGAAGCAGAAAAATTTTTCATTGGTGAAACTTTAATTTCGAATACAATTTCAGAAGGACATATATTCTTCGTATAATGAGAATAATCACAATTTTCCATATCA
This sequence comes from Meteorus sp. PSUC_FEM 10030008, assembly GCA_018881525.1. Lineage (NCBI taxonomy): Eukaryota > Metazoa > Arthropoda > Insecta > Hymenoptera > Braconidae > Meteorus > Meteorus sp. PSUC_FEM 10030008. The sequence continues at coordinate 14,767 of JABMBR010006947.1, forward strand.
AAATAGTACTATGCATATTGCAGACATTCTGCATCAGTCTTCAACAATTCTATTCACTAATTTTTATTTTACGATCCCGCAATTACATCTTTATTTCAAAAATATTTTTACCGCATGGTTCCATAATTCACCTAATGACTGTATTGACCAATGAAAATATTTACACTTTACATCATATTATGACGCATTGGAAGCTAACAATGTTCGTAACAAAAAAAAAATTCTTGCGAGTCTTTCCTAACCTTTTTGTTCATATAATAAATCATAATAGCTGATCTAAAACACATAAAATACACTGTTGAATAAAACTCCAAATTTCAAGTATCACCAACTTCTTCTCTACAAAATATCAAACTTTTCTTTATAAATCATCGTTCATCAACTATGATAAAAGTATTAGTACGATCAGAACTTATGGTTCCAATCAGATTCTTCATCTGAGTCTGGGAGACGATTTGTCTCTTCCGTAACTCCGAACAGGTAACGATAGGGCTTTTCATAACGAACTAATAATTGATATTTTCTTCCTGCTCGATTGATTTCCTCCACGGTTTCATCTAACACTTGCGTGACGCTCGTCCTGATACAATTCAACATGTGAAGATTTGAAGCTTTTTTGGCAATTGCGATTGCACCCTGATCTGTCACTAACGGACAAAAATGGACATCCAATACTTAGAGTTTTGGCCAACAAGTCACAAAATCAAGAAGTAGTTCATCTGTTATTAATGTAGGCTCTTTGATGTAGAACTCCTCCATGTTATTCAAATTACGTAAATGATGAAGAGCTTTTAGTGGTAATTCGTCATCAACATGTGGATTAAATATAAGTTTCCGGAGTGATTTCATCCTACTAATGGTTTTCAATATCGATTCGTCAATTTCTAAACACCACATGATCTTGAGTGTAGATAAATTCTCTAATCTCAGCAGAGCTAAATTCAACTAATACGGCTGTATGTTGCAGCAACATACGAGTATTAATTCTTCCATTGTATCTTTGGGCAAGTGCATCAAACACTCGCCACTGATGTTCTCTTGGTTCAATCGAATATATTTCAAGTGTTTATTCAAACCATATAACCGACCTTAGTTTTTCTCACATGATTTGTTGCACATGCCGGTTATAAAAGTAGTCAATTTACGACGTGTCTTACTCAAGTTATGTAATATGCGAGGTGTCATATGGTACATTGTCAAATTAAGCACTTCGGCATTCTTACAATATTTACTGATCGCCCACAATGCACAATTGTCCAAACAATCAACGTAATCATTCATGTGTACGCACTTGAGATATCGCCCGCAATGTTTAAGAACATTTCTCAGAATTCTATTGTTGATACGTCCTTGTGTATAGTTCGTTACTGGTATACCTCATGCTTTATATGATAGGTCTAACGATTTCTTATACCTCCAAGAACTTCGAAGTACATTTTGCGATCGTTTACAAATTGGAAAGTATGAAAAATAAATTCGTATATACAAAACTACAAAATCAATCTCTTATTTGCTTTGATTATTCTTTGATATTGCCCTGATAACCCACCTCGTTCACCACGAACTTTATCAGATATCGGCAAATATGAGAATATATTCTCCAAACAGTCATCATCAAGTGAGTCTATGCTCAGAATATTGGAACGAGGATCCAAACTCATCGCTGTGAAGAATAGAATATAAACTGAACTTCTGATAGTAAAATATCATGTCTCAAGATCAAATGTTTTCAATCAAGAGACTTTTATTATTAGAATTAACAATAATGAAACGATCCTTACCTTCCATCATCGGATTTATTATTGTCTCCATTTCAGTTTGTGCCATTTCTTCCAAGTTGGGTCACTTTAACAAATTAAATAAAGTTCGGAATAGTTCTGTATTTGGTCTCGCAAATGATTCACGAAGGACTGACACTGATCTGCATTTGATAACGATTGATTTCCGAATGACACTCTGTCTCCGACACTTCTTAAAAGTAAGCTCTGACTTCGACCAAGTAAACAAATTATTGTATCCTATGATTTGTGTAAAGTCCCTGAAATAGGTGTGACCATGTATCAGGTGAGACGGGGTTGGGGTCACGGTGACAACTGTATTTGGGCACTTATCCCATTATCAACTTTCATTTTGATAAACGGTTTATAGAGTACTTCATCTCCATTACAGATATCTACTGCTGAAAAGCAAGATTGAAATTATAGAATCGCAGTGTAGAGAATGTGTAGTCTGGGCTCTTGCAGAGTCAGCAAACGGGTATAAAGTTGAATTGCATCCGGGCATGAGACTGACCCAACTACCATTGTTATAGACTGCAGTCTCATTGATGCACGAAATTAATTGAGACGACGATTGTTCACGTGACTTATTAAGATTTTTCCAATCGTATGGCTCTTTTTCCGTTTGGGTTTAGAATTGATAGAGCATGTCGATACTATGTTCTATTGTATATTCCTTTTACAGCTTTGATTATTGCTTTCCAGGGAACATCTAATCGCCGGATAGAAATTGTAGTTATGTGTTTGTTCCCCTCTCGGCTCTGTGACTGAATATTTACGATTGGAATTATTGATTTAGTGCTAGAACTTTCCATCATAATAGAAATTATTCCTGCATCAAATCAAGTTCTCAACTCAAAGATCAGTCCTAAATGATAAAATTCTAGATAGTAATTTGATAGCATAATTGATAGATTATGCATAATAATTTCGCTATTATCGGCGTTACGGTCGGTCATTATCATCTCCCGTTACGTCGGTAATAGCGGAATCATCATGTTCTGAGTTATTGAGCAGCCATTCAAGTCCTTCATGAATTTCAGAAGCACAATCGACGCCATCTCTCCAGAGAGTCATAGAAACACATGAACCTTTCATGAGTTCGTAATATACTTTCACCTCTTCCCCTTACCCAACACATGTGTTTATTTTTGTTTGGAGCATTGAAAGTGATATCTCGGACATGAATGAAAGCAATAAATTGTCCCAATGTTGTGTATACTCGTATAAATCACCATTGGAATATCAGAAATGAAATCATATATTCATTTCTAAATCTTTCGTATTCGGAAAATATTTTTCTATAGTTATTCATGAACATCATTTGGGATCGAACAGACAAGAGTCATTTCTATTTTTGAAATATTGCTATAAACAGCCGGTGAGTATTTATATAATTTTGTTGTATATATATTATATCAATTTCGATGAATGAACAATGGTATATTATAAATTATTATTACAAGAGAACAAACAATTGATACGATTATATGGCAATGTCACGGATGAATTGACGAGAGAATTCATATGATCAGTAACATTGATGTTCGTTGCTGAGGTTAGACGCACTTGAAGTTTCCATATTTATTTTGGGTGTTATTGAGACAACAAAGGAAAAATAACTTCTCCATTCCCTTCTCGTATTCCTTTATGTTGTTTCAAGAGAGTGTGTTGATTTTTACAGACGATTATAAAATATGGCACAGAAAAATTATGATACTGTTTCAACGTTGTTACATTTACGAGATGTGCTTGATACCAAAAATGAGTTATCATCACGACAATTCTGCACAATGAATAATTATGACGATGCCATCGATACATTGTTTGGTGAATTGGATGCATTTGATGTTTGCCCATCATCGTTAACGAATTTGATTAATGTTGGTGGTACTACTACTTGCAATTCCAAGTCACCCACAGACACACTGGAATGTGTTTTTGTCAAGTTAATGAATTCTACTTGGAATTTAATTCACAAACATCGGAAATTGATGCGAGAACATGAGAAGTTGGGCGAACAACAGAGTAGAATATTGCATGATAATTCTGGACTTTCGGTAAGTTTGGATTTCTACTTTTCTCATTTTATACCTGGCTTGTTGATCTCACTTTCAGTTCATCCGACTATGAGTGAAGTGTGTTCAAACAACCGTGAATATACGAATTTGTAGAGCGTACATCGAAACGATGCATATTAGTCATATTGATGACGATAGAAACTACATTTTCATCATGAATTCCGCGAATGACATCTATGAGTGTACAGATCCCCATTTTCATTCATTTTTACTTGCAGAATCAAGTCAAACGATTGAAGCAGGTGATTGAGAGGAGGGAAAACACTTTGAGTGAAGTTGAAGAACGAGAAAGACAATTAAAAGTTTCAGTCAGTAATTTAACTCGTGATTTGAAACGTGAGAAAGAAGAAGTAAGTTCGATTACAAAAAGGAGAACCAATTAACTTTTCCAATCGATCTCAATATCAAAAAATAGAAGGATAAGTTTCTTGTTCACTTTATCTTAGTGACGATCCGATGAGTGTAAATGTTTTTTATTGCAGAATGCAAAGTTAAAAAAACAAATACATTCGAAAGATGTTCAACATGCTCATGAATTACGACGTATCCAACAAAATGGCAACAAACTTCGTGATCAATTGCAAAAATCAGTTGGTAAGAGTGTTGTTTTATCATGATCGTATTTTTGATTACGATTCTCCTGCTACTAACTGTTCCATCGATAAATATTGTTCAACTATCTTCTGTCAATTTCACTGATGACGGAAGTTTTCACCTGTTTGATGATCTCCTTGATTTTGTTTTTAAGGAAAATACATACCGAGGAGCAAAGCAACGCAGAATTTACAAACAGAGCAGGACAATAAAATTCGTTTGTATAAACAAACAATTAACCGATTAGAGGAAAACAATACCTTGATGTTGCAAGAAATAAATGATCTGAAGGATGCATTGTCACTGCACGCTGGTGGACTTGAACTCCATATAGAATCTTCTGGTATCTGGGATGACACAACGACTTAATGGATTCATTCGGTGAGTGGAATAAAAAATAATTATCTATTTCGATTACCCTTTATTTTCAATTTTCCTCTGTATTTTCTCCTATATTTTTTGTATTCAAACAACTTATTGATGGTGATTCAATGATGATTGGAAAAAGCACAATACAATGAGTAGCATAGTTGCAAGATAAAAGTTTGGGTGGAATCGTTGATGAGAATTGTGTTCAGAATTTTTTCGACATTTGCAATTGCCAGCTTTACAAACTGTATTATTGATATTTGTGAACATGTTTGAATTGCTACGATCATTTGTATAAATTATTTCAGTTGGCATACTATTGTTACTACTCTTAACCCAATCAGACGATAGTCTCAATGAACTAATCCCATCACCACAGTTGTCCGCCATTACAACACTCCCAGCAACTAAGTTAATACTGATATTTGAGAAAACACAATTTATTATTCTTGTATTACTTGCATGAATCGACATTTGTCCTGATTTGTTGAATTCAATCGTAGAATTGATGATCACTATTGAATCCAATGATTCAAAATTCAAATCGCCATTCACATCACGCATTATAGAATTTATTATTTTCAATGATTGTCCTGACCAATTAATTCCTACCATACTGTCGACCATCACATTATGAAACATAAATTTATTAACATCAATATCGGTGAACTGTTCATTAAGATAATTTATTTTCGTATTCTCTATTATAAATGAATCTAATTTTGCAACGTGCAAAAATGTTTTATGGCTAATAGTGGGAATGATTCCAATGTTACGTAGCCATATTCTATCAATATTTTTCGTCATCAAGTTCGGTTCAAATATCAATTTTTCACTTATATTTTGTATTTGAATATCCTGTATCGATTTTGAATTTGGTAGACTGGTGAACTCGAAGTTGACCGAAGTGCACGATTCTATTAGTAATGATGACAAATTTACGTAGTTGTAATTGACAGGAAGCTGGAATACCTACAACAGAATTGTCGAATATTTGTTGTTCATCTTATTTCTTCTTTATACTCAGAGCTACTTCTCCAACCCAGAAAATTTGTCTTTCCACATTTCATTCACTTACCTTATTCTCAATGCAATGACAACTTATAACCCGTTCTTCTTGAGTACAAGTATCACCCAAGCGTTTACTCAATGCAATAGCCAATAAAAATGAAAAAATTACACAAATATGTTTCATATTGACTCTTTTTCTTTTGTCACATTTATCAATCGTTCGCTACCAAATTTAGGTTTTTCATCACACAACTCATAAAAAATAAAATATTCTTCCCCACATAGAATCAAAAGAGTAGACACCGTAGGACTATCAACAAATTCGAATTCATCATGTGAATATTTTTATCAGCACAAATTACGTCAAACACTGCAAATGAAAATTTATTCATGTGACGAAACAATTCTTGACTGATACACCGGTGTTCTTCCGGCTACCGCACACACAGCTCGTCTTGCAACGAGAGAGAGTAATAACTATGCGAGCGCCATATTGAAGAAATGAAAGAAAAAAAAACCAGCAGAAAAAGAACTGATAAAAATTAAATAAACAATTATGATTGACAGATCATTCACGCCGCACTTTATGGTGACTGACAAGAATGGTGGTTGTGTGGGTCTATTGAATGCTATTTAATAATGGGTACAGAGTATTCTATACAACTTAAATGAAGCGTTCACCCAGAGAATCCGTCATTTATCGAGTGAATTAGTAATAAAGCGTGGGGAGAATTCAGCGCACCGGAAAAGTTGGGTAGGACCGGATCTTGGCATGACCAGTGAACATAGACATTACATGTGGATACATTGGGTGTACTGTTTAATTCTCTTATATTTGTATTTGTACGGTAAAATTGAACATCGTGTTCTTCGTTATTGATTCTTCCACTTGAAATTATTACATGAAATTATTGTGATGGATTTCCTCCTATTTTTATTTCAATCACTAATGTGCGTACGTCTAAAGAATATTCAGAACAGTTGGATACAATCTAGAGATTTGTTATATAACGTTGCGATATATAATGAACTTATATACAAATATTATATCGAAGAATAACTAATCAATCTCACTGATGTGTCCATAACACACACATGTAAACCATTGTGTCGATCATTAATATGAAACAAAAAATATATTTTCGTACAACTATATTTTACAATATTATAAAGTGCAACTATGACGTCCGGAAGCATCTGAGAGATCGAATTGTTTACAACCGAAAGAAACAAATGAAAAATAGTTCTGATGCAATTTATAAATTTTCAGTCTTCAAAAACATCATATTCAATTCTACAATCTTTAAATAAATGCTGATGATGTAATTGATCATTTTATTTAATTTGCATTCCTTGCTTTGTATGCATACGTATATAGATTCAATATTTTTTATTCGATTTGTCATCTGTTTGGCACTGGATCTTAAAATTGTTATTTATTATAATCTCGCGATTTACATATCGCACGTCTTTGGTGAGAATCGAACAATGAAATAGATTCTTCACTGCACTAATGGGAGAAGGATGCTTCTCTTTTTCCATTACCACATTGGATCGTCCAATTACTCATTAAAATTTTTAATCAATCGTTCTTGCCATATAAATCTGACAAATGGATAATATATTGATGACCAATTGCATACAAATATCACAATAATTCATTAAAGTAATGGACAACGAAGATAAGTGCATGGATATGGATTATAAAACCCGTGAAACTATAACCAAATAATTAAGTAATCTTAATAATAGTGAACAATAACCGTATTAGTGTTCTATGGATTTATCTCTTTGGCGTAGAATCTTAGTGGATAGAGTAAAAAATAATTTTTAAAGTTATTGTTCATTTGTACAATATGCGAGTCAGAGAAAAGAATGAAATAGAAACAAATAGTAAATTCAGATGCTATTCAATACTTTTACCGAAATATATTTTTAATACATTCTCGTCTCTCAACTGATACAAGCGCGAATGGCGTTCTCCCTTGGTGATTCTGAACATTTGTCAAAGCACCAGCCCTTATCAAATGAATACACACTTCCATTTGTTTTTCAAGTGTTGTTCTGTAAGAGAGTGCTGCAGCCATATGCAACGGTGTATTATTATCGCTGTTTGGAATATTGACGGCCTCCTGACCACTCCCAACCAACAATGACTGTGAAAAAACCAAAAAATATTATCGCATGTGTTTTGTGTTTTTCAAAAAGCGTATCTTTAACAGAATTATTTATAACTTCAAGGAAATATGAATCTGAAAAAATTGTAAAATGATCTGTAAGTGCCCACACAATGTTTGATAAGCAAGAACCAAATTTTCAATTTTCTCTTGTGAGTGAGCTCGAAATTTCTTGAACATTGAACATACTATTGATATTTTTCTCTTTTTTACAATGGAATTGTAAAGTGTTATCCTCGATCATGCGATCTACAAAATGTGTCACTTTAGCATTTGCAATTTGGTGTATATATTTGCTGATAACACAACATTTATACAATTGCTATCACAGTAAAGTGATATTTTATCAAGTGACCTTTATTTCTTATCAATATAAAGAAATTTAAAGAGATATTTAGCGAATGTTTTATTTTTTTACGACGTGAAACAAATTATTGTCATGCTTCATTGGTATGGCAAATCGATAACATACCTTAACGAGCACTGGGTCACAGTGCAGTGATACCGCCAAATGTAAAGCCGTATTTCCGGATTCAATTTCTTTAATCTTTGAATCCGCTCCATTCTCTATCAACAGCTGAATGATCCCTATTGATTTCATTCCCGAGTCTGAAGGATTATGTGCTTCCACCGCAACGTGAAGAGGTGTCCGACCTTCAAATTATAGTTTTCATTAGAATTATTGAGCGTTTCGACGAAAAATTTATTTTTATTGTTGAATTTATAAAGCACTCGATAGCATGATCCGCAATTTATATTTGTTGATTCTACCATTTAATCTGATCGGACAGTTGAATTAGGGTTTTTTACTGAACTCATATGATGATAATCAATTTGTTATTAAGAGGAAAACTACCCGATGATGACAGAAATGTGCAGATATCAGACGGAATCTAGAAACAAATTTACCATCATAATTGCAATTTGATAGATCGAACACCGCATTGCCATGACGTGTCTTCAATGAAAGTAATTCAGCAAGAACTGCGACATGACTGTCACCTTTAGCAGCAACGGCATGAATTAGTGTATCACCCTGTAATCAATTGCGCAGTTTGAATGATGAACATACAGATGAATCGAAATTTCTTTTATCAGAATTTTCTATGGAACTCACTCGAGTTTGGTATAATCGTTGACTGATATCAATTCCTTTTTGTATTAATACAGCACCCAGATAGCCAGCAACGTATGGTACGTCAGGACAGTTCACTGCAGCCAAATAAAGCGCATCTTCACCTCGATTATTCATATGTGACAAACCATTGCTCAGTATTCCTAATCGTTCAACCAAGGGGATAAGATATGCCTTTTTCTCTTGGAATTCGGCAAAGCTGCCAACTAAATACATCAACATCCTGTTGGAAGAACAAGATAGATAGTGAAATTTGATGTGTTTCAATTTTATACGAATTTTACTTTCAATATTCATAGAAGGAGTTATTGGAACTCGGTTATATCAGTTTTATATTACTTACGTATCGCCATCTCCATCTGTCGTTGCCAGCTCTTCCGGCGACTTTTTCAACAGTTTTTTCATCGCTTGTTCCACTTCTTTTGGATTCAATTCATTCTTCAATCGCTTACTCGCCGGTGTCGCTGGTAAATTGAAAAAAGACCACGGTGCTACATTGCGTTCTGTATTCCTGAAAAAATTTAAGGATCAGCATTCACAACCAAGTTCATTCTGTTCTGGTAAATTTCATTCTATTATAACTTGAGTAAAATGAATTCTTTTATTCGCCCGTTGACTAAATATTTACTCGTCTGATATGATTCATTATTCAACCGTATAAATTATCATCACGCACCTTTTGAAGTAAGAATGTTTAAATTGTGAAACTGGTTTAGGCACTTGAAAATCATTAAACGTCGTTTGCTCCTGTAGTTTCTGTGGTTGATGTACTTGGTGTTGGTGGTGTTGCTGCTGCTGTTGTTGTGGTTGCTCACACCACGAATTATCATAGAATTGTGTTTGATTATTTGACGTAGAAGGTTGATACTTTGTCAAATGTGTTTGAGGACTCTCGTGAGGTTGTGGTAGGAAATTATGGTGATTCGACATCCCTGAATTCATCATATTCATTGTCGTTGCTTGGTGTTGTTGATGTGGTCGCTGTTCATTCGCATAGAACTCATTATTTCCAATATTATTTTGCTGGTAGTTCGTCGGCAGTAGATTCATTAAATCTGTTTCGATAGTCATCGTGTTTTCAGATGAACCCAATGATTTTTGGTTGAAATTATGTTGTTGTGATACACTGTCTTCAAATGATGAGGTGCCATAATCACCATTATACTCTGGATACACAAGATTAATTTGGGCTGAGCTGATAATTGATGCAGTGTTCCCAAGATTTGAGATTGGCATTTGATTGGAAGATGATGAGGACGTCGATTTCGGTGACGATGATGATGATGAGTTCATTTGATTATTATGGTTTTCAGTTTCATTTTGTTGTCTTGAAAGAATACGATTTCGCATTCTATACCGCCATAATGCCGTTCCATTATTCTCTTGTGATAAATATTTGGGTACAACTTGCATTTCTTCAAATTCCAAATCATCTTTTATTACCTCCTCAAGTAATTTCAAACTATTATCAATGTCATCAGTTGTATTGTCATTATTATCAACAATCGTCCCGGATGACTCACAACTATCACACCAGGTTGAAACATTTCCGAATTGTATTCCTAACTGTTCTTCAATTCGTGCATCAACTGTCTGATGATAATTTGAAGGACTGTGTGTATCACTGAATGAATAATTGGATGACGATGATGAGGATAGAGCAGTGTGTGCTCTGATTCGATTCAATCCCTAGCATAGCAATAACGTTCAATATATTAATAAAGGATCTAGGATGACACTGATTAAAAATTGATGGTGAGGTGGATGATAAAATCCTCAAAATTGAACTTACCTGCGATATATCAGGTGGACTACCAATCAGATTAGCTGACACATGTGGCGAACCAATGTTTGTTGAAGATCCGGGTGATTGTGCACGACTCGATGCACGACTGTGCGATCTTGATGACAGAACATTGAAACTGGCTACACTATTGGGTGAATCTGGCCAATTTTCTGAACTCGTAGCAGGTGATGGATTCGGATTACTTGCAATATCCGACTGTGCACGTTGAAATCCCTTTTGATCGAGAATTTCCATCAAAAATGCCTCGCCACTCAGAGAATTTTCACTCACAGTTATTGATGGAATTGACGAAATAGTCTATATCAAAATTGAATTTAATGACTCATTAAAAATGAAGTAATTGAAGACAGTAATCATGCAGGGAAGAGAAAATTATCCGAATTGAATGAAATGAATTTCTTCATGTCATTTCACGGTGCGCAATGAGATAAAGCAATTATTTCTATTAACTTATTCGAAATATAAAATTGATTTGAGGAACTCAATTACGAAAATGAATCTGATTTCAAAGCATGGACGAATTTCATCATGTGTCAAATTCGATTTGAATTGAACGTATCTATTCGTATGAAACACCAACGACAATTTTTGTTTGTTGAATTTCAGGATATTTTTTCTCCTATTTTCGAATTCATCGTAGTTATCACTTGGTCTATTTATAGTACTCACATCTTCTAAATTATTCAGCACACTAATACCATCTTGATTGTTAACCACATCCGATGTGTAATTTCTCTGTTTTTTATTGTCATCTTCTAACCGATCCAAACACGAATTCAGCTTATCGCTGTATTGTTGATTACTCAAAAGCATTCCTGCAGAACTTTCCAACCAATCGTTCAGTGTGTGGTAAGGTTTGTTTCGAGATTGACTCGGCTGAGGCTTGACTGGTCCCCTTGCCCTGAGGTTATCATCGTCATCATCATCGTCGTACTCATCGTCATTACCTTCATCGCGGTTATTTTCCACCACCTCTTTATTGTCCACCACCTCCACCACATTTTTTTCCACCACTCCTTCTCCTTTCGTTTCTTTTTTTTTTTCTACTCCACTATCTTCAACATTGACATCCGCTTTTTGATAATAGTCATCATTGAAATTCATTTTTCCATTTTCTTTATCATTCAAATTATTTGGGGTAAATTTAAGTTCAACGATTTTTTCAATAATGTCATCGAACTTGCTTACATTCAATGGATTATCATCTTGAGTTACTGTTGAATTATTTTCATTCTGTGATGAACAAACGCTACTGGAATCAATTAATGATGATGTGTCAGAGCTTTCAGATATTCTTCTGCGTGGTAATGATATATCAAGACGTAACGTCGTAAAATTGTATTCAGATTTATTCGGATCATTTTGATTGTTATCAATATCTGAGTCGGGTGATGGTGTTGACTGGTCTGAATAAACACCAGATTCTGAACTTGATTGATAAATGATGATCTTTGTTGGATTCATTTTTTCAATGTTGGAATCCATTGGAGGGCTATGAAACGATCCAAAATTCACATTCAGTTATCAGATGAAATTTCCAATAAATAAACTTCGTTTGTTCATATACCTATTGGGTTGGTAATTGATGGCAGCGTCAGCAGAGCAATTCCAATGAAATAAATCTTCAGCACCCTGTCGCATCCTGAGAACAATTCATCACAGCCATGAACAATAATACTCCATTAATATTTCACATATATTCAATTTTTTCTTCGATCTTGTTGTTAATTTATTGCGACTGAATCAGCAATCAGTATAATAATCATATGACACTCGTGTTTTGTGTCTCTTCAGACCTTGAGTGCGATTGAGAACTCTTTCAAATGAATTGCAAACACGATTACAAATGATAATTATAATAAAAACCACACATTAAAATATCTATCTGAGATTATTTAGATGTGTGTACGCATCATTTTTTTTTTTTTTCATTTTTTTTATTGATATTGAGAAGTTTAAGGTTGAATCATTGTCAATGGCGCGTCAGAAAACAGTCAAGGTCTTGTCATTGGCTATATTCTATTCGAGACAGAATGGAAGAAAAAAGAACCGAAAAAGAAAGAAAAAGATGAGTAGAATCCTGCGGAGTGTGAAGTAACAGAGACCATGGCATTCGCCGCGGCCTTGTGTCAATGTTGATAAGTATATGTAAAGATCAAGTGTGTATGTGACGCCGCCGCGACGTGCATATATATATAAAGTAAATATTAAATAGCATCATACATGGTAGTACAATCAACAAATATGCTGGATATGTAACACACAAAAAAAAAAAGAAAAAGGAATCGTTCAATGAACTAAACAAATTGATCGTTACATGCGATTGAACAGTGTCCTTCATTCCTAGCAAAGTAAGGGGAGTTGGCGAAACTGGAAAAGACCAACCCCAATGGAGAGGTTTAGATTTTGAGATATTTGAAATTAATTGAATACAAATTTTGTTTATTGTTGTCATTGTTTATAAAGTCACTTTTCAAATTGAGCACGATCACGAGGTCGTTCATATTTTCCGGGTGTAATACGTCAGTTAAAGATTTTATCTATGATTAAAAATATTAATTATTGCTCGTGTTAATAAATGAATGGAAAATTTTTGGTGTTTCTTTTTCTCATTCTATTAGATCATTCATAATATTTTTAGTTGATGATAATGTGAAAAAAAAAATTCCGAATTGTTTAAAGTGAGCAGTGTAATCGTGTAATGACACATTTCATTTAGATGAGTGATATTTTATTCATCAGTGTATTGCAGAATAGTTTGATCATAGTTTTTTTTTCACATTTTCCGGGAGCATTATGTCAGTCAAAGATATGTTGTATACAAGCAACATTAGTCATGTCACTCGATTATCACATATGACTTCGAGCTATTCTTGTGAAAAATGGCAAAACCTCATATATTGCAAAAAAAAAAAAGAAAAATTCTAATATGTATACATTTTTTCTGAGAATTGTTCTACATTTCTCTGAAATTGTTACAATGAATGGTCATTTATATTTAAATACTTGTATCGTGTATGTTTATCGCAATTACGTAATTTTCATTAAATTAACTTTTTCCTCCTACGCCATTTCGCATTTTGTATTGTAATTAAATTCTTTAAAATTTTCCAAAAATTTCATGAAATTTAAAACAATTGTCTGATATCAAACTTCACTCATTTTTGTCTTTATTTATTTCAATGCAAATGGTGGGAGTTTGTATTATTGCAGATGTAAAAGGAAAATATTGACATGCGATAAAACAAAAAATTGATCGCAGTTGTTTGGAACTGTGAGAAGAAAAAAAAAATAATTCTCACCTTGCGCCTCGTTGGTCTGATAATTGTTGGTGTGGAAAGGAAATTATAATTGCCAGTGTGAAGGAAAAAATATTTCTTCAATGGTGTTGTTCTAATTGTATAAACGTCACTGATGAGCACTCCATAAATGCTTCACAGTTTAATCACACTCGATATAAAATGATATTGATATTAATTTCATTGGAGTAATTAGAAGTGAATAATGATCAATAATTATTTCTATTCGCACTTATTATCGTGCATAGTTCATATTTCCAAAGCCCGCGAAAAACAAAGTCAAAGAATTTGACTGAAGTTCAGCGGTCACTTGTTGAACACGTGACCGCACAAGCGCAAAGAGTTCTTCAAGTTTGTCGTTCCTTTCTTCTTCTTTTTCTTTTACGCAACAATAGAAGAAGAGAATAATTGACACGTTCCAATATTTATAACCACAACTGTTACAACTACTGTTTAATTATTTTCATTTTTATACTTCTTTTATATTTTATTTAGTGATTCACTAAACGCGTTTGTACAAACACATGCTTTGTCTCATATTTGAGAATAAACAAATACATAAGTGTACTTTGTATTCGATGGGTTGAGATTACGTTTCGAACAAAAAATCAAGTAGAATAATGAAAAAGTATGAGAGATACTACGCACAATGCCGGTCAGTTAAACTCTGATCGTCTCGCAAAACTTGGAGAAATAATACAACAAGTGGCGAGACACAATAAAGAGGGAGAACATTGTGGTGGGAGCTCGTGAAGAAATTATCCACACTTGATTGAATCGCGCAAGCGCACAATCAATGACGTCAGCCTTTATTTATTTATATTTATGATTCTTCAATTAAAATGTTATTTTCATTGGATTGCAATATTTTTTTTCCAATTTTTCTACTCTTTCTCTTCTCTCTTCCCACACTATGCAATTGTAGATCGAGGCTATCGGATATTAAATCGAAAGAACAATTTTTCAACTTTTCATCATGTTCCTTTTTATTCGTCAGTTCAGTTTTTTACGTTTCATTTCACTGATTTTTGACTGTTGTTGAGACTTTATGAAGGGGATCAATCATCGATTATCATCAAAATTTTATTGAGATTATTAATGGTATACAGAACGTGTAAAATCAACAGAGGAAGACTTTTTTTCATAATTTCACACATTAACACCTTTCCTGACAATTATTTTATCATGATCGTCATGAATTATTTTCAAATGATATTGTTTCGAATATCCAACTTCTCACCATAGTATTGGGCTCAAATAAATCAAAAGAGAAGAAATATTTGATGACTCACATGTTGCCCGACATAACTAGAAGATAAAGTGTATCACACATTTTTATTTAGTAGTTTTGATATTTTATATTTCATATCTGATTATTTTGACTTCATTCCTACATTTTGTTATCACAATGAAGGTATTTTACCGTGTGGAGTGACAGTAATTGTCAAGAAATGAAATTATTAAAAATATGTTGAGTGTAAAATAAATGGTGGACAATTTCCGACTTCCATTCATTTCACCACTTTTCTCACTGACAATTTGTTTTCTTACTACATTGAAATAAACGTTGTCAAAAATTTGATACAACCAGAAATTTTCAGTTATCCCAATATTTATGAATAATTTTTATGTCCACGATCAACAAGAATTGAAAAAAAGTGGTTGATAAAAAGATCAATGGAAGATTTCATTGAACCTAAACGAGCAGCGGTTCAAATCACTATTGAGCATATTTCAACAAAGCTTTTCATAGATAATTTTTATAATAATATACCAAAGCTGTAATGAAAAAATAGAATTCATGGAAACATCTATAAATAGATAATAAAAAAATCGGGAAGAAATGATAAGTTTTACAATTAGGAAGCGACAATCTACCATTCCAATCTTTAACTTCCGACTGCATAAATTTATTTCACATATTTTTATTTTCTCCACACAAATACAATTTTGATACCGACCGGTCGTGGTTCCCCGCAGAAATCCTCATCCTCCCAATGCAAGTATTTCTGTCCTCTATATTTTTATTCACACATATTTTTCTAATCTCAAATATCGTCATTATGACCCAACAATATATAATACACGTAACATCACAACGTTGCATATTTATCTGGTCAATTAGAATTATTAACTCATTTACGTAACGATTCTATAATCATCTATATATAATAAGCGAAAAAAAAAACAGAAAAAATTACATATCAATTAAAATGAGAAAAAAATTCTGTCTTTATTGTTTGTAAACAGAGTTCGTACGAGAAAAAAAGTAAAATGTAATCGAAGAATCGCGTTTCATCAATTATTAATTCCCGTCCGATTAGAAATAAAAAAAAAGGATTTTCAAACACTTGAAATAAAAAACAAAGACATGTATAATTCTAATTCTTCTGTCATTCCACGATCAATATTTCCATTTTGTATCATACATGATGGAATTATTTTTTTACTGGCTTCGTAATAAAAATATGATGACACGAGCAACTAAATGGTACCTATTGGTACAAAAAAATTTTGAACTTAATGGAAAAATTGTATTTCACTTTATTGTGAGAATAATATTACTATTTAATTAGATATTATACAATGATGAATGATTGAAATTTTACCGCATTGACGTCAAAGCTGTTTCTATAATTCGCAGAAATTTTAACGACTTACAGAGATCATAATGATTTTTAATCAAACATGCGATTGAATATATGTGCATATATAATTTTATTATACACCAATATATTACAATAATATATTGAAACAATGCGATGAAGTACTTGAGTGTCTGTATTGCTTCGATTATAACGTACATGATTGTGTTTACAATTTTTTCCCTTCACGCAAGTGTCATTATTTGCATCAGTTATTTATCATAGTTTGGTGTATATTCACGACCTGCTCCAACATCCTTGAAATTATTTTCTCAATCAACGTAACTCATTTCCCTACACTTACCGATTACGGTTCAACTCTTTATCGTCAAATGTTTCTTTATAATTACCCTTCTCGTACTTCCGTTCGTGAAGTTTTTATCACTTCATTTACGGTGACTTTTCAATTTCTTTTCATTCTTTTACATTCATGGTTTTGTTTACTTATTGTTTTTCATTTATTTTTTTTTTCAGTCACGCAACAAAATAAAAAGTTGATGGATGGTTAATCGTTAGGATACTTTTTCGACGAGGTCAACTTGATTTCATTCGACGACGAGTGGAGGGAAAAAAATTAATTACCAAACGGGAAGTTCCTGATTTTTATATTGAATAAATCGTCACATTTGGAAATTTCTTTGATTGTACGAGCCTTCGTCTTATTTGCTATTGTTAGTGTGACAAATTAAATGTGACGTAAAAAATTTGAATTGAGTAGAGGAAGCATAGTCAACACTATAGACCTATGATTGCATGATTGATTTATTCATAATTCGATAGCAACTAAAAAAATTCAATTCACAATTATCAACAACGAGGAAGGAATTATTTAACTAGAAATTCATAGTAAATAATCGTAAATTCTAATTCTGGCTACATTTGATCGAAGGATCTCCACTTTTTCAAAACATCGTGATAGACGTCAACGATAATCTTCTTCATTCTGCTAATATCCTGCCATTAAGTATTAAGGAAGTATCGTTAACTCATATTCGTAGGAAGTACCAACACACAAATATACAAAGAAAAGAAAAAATGAATCAATTCGATGAAATTGTACAAGGTAAACTCTGTTGCAATTATTAACAGATCACAACTACACTCACGGAAAACATTAGCGCAATTCCAGTGTAATTATCATTTGATTGATTATCGATGTTGTTTCATATGTATCTAAATTCATTCAGTTCTTAAAGATTTGCAGATATATTTTGATAGAATCATGAATGAAACACTAATATTTCTTGACAATTTAAAATTTCCTATTTACATCTTTTACGAATATTATTATTTATCAAAATTTAAATCAACAATGAACAAATGATGATCAGCAACAGAAGTATAGTTGCGTAGTTGCTGATCAATCAATCGAATTCACTGGTGAACGATTCAATGCTAGATGTGATCCTTGATACAGCACCAAAATAAAAACTCATCCAAGTAAATAAGATTGCAAGTGCACTTTTGAATATTCTGTCAATCCAAATCATTCTGAAACATACAAACAAAATATGAAAATGGCCATCACGAAGCAATGCGAGTCAAGTGTGAAAAACGAAAGAAAATAAATCTACATTAGATAAAACATTGACGTAAAATACGAGTGTGATATGAATATGGCTATGTCTAATAATATATAATTATATCAGGTCATAAATAATCACATATTAACCATACAAATATAAATATATTTAATTTTCGTGAATAGATTGGAATAATAGTTTCATAAATATACAGTTCGTGCAATCGTTTATAACTGAACTGTTGAAAGACTTGAATAAATAAATGTATGAATAGATGAATGAATTCATACGTCGCTGTGCATATCAGTCCGGTTAAAAACACCTTTTTGTTTCACTCATCAAGTTTTTCGTTCAATTATACATATTTGCAATTCTTCGAAGGGGAACCCTCGTAGTCACTTTTTTTTTTTCTAACAAATAAACGTTTTTCTAGATAAGCTGTTGAATGTTCTTGTTTTTTACATAAACGATATGAAGAATACTCAATTGGGAAATTGTTTGGTGAATTTCTTTCGGGGTAATATTTAAAAATATCTGAATTTAGTTGAGAATTGATAAGAAATAATTGTGGATGATATTATTTTTTTTTTTTTCCATTCATAATTTTAGAGAATAACAATTGTTCATTCCTTTATCGTAGATGAATTATACGGATCATTTACATTCGTGTGCAATTATTATCAACTACGATTAATTTACAATTACTGATTTTCTCATAGAGTTGTATGTTTCTGATTGATTTGAAATAAATTCATTCACATCTTTACTTCAGACGTGATATGAAGTAAAATCAGGTAACGCGCGAGAATAATTTTTGCACTACAGACATTGCAACTCATATTGACTCGTGCGTTTCATTATAATTTGTAAATCCAACATGATCATTTTTCATTTATCACGATATAATCACGTGCATCTTCTTTTTTTCTCGTGAGATTGATCGTAATCACATACCTCACTTCCTTACATTTCTTACATATACTTTTTCATATACATTCATTGAATATCGACTCACGTGGCGTATACAATTCTAACAATTCTGTAGAACTTACTTGGCAATTCAATTCATTAACCAGAATTTTATTTTTCATCTGTTGGAGTCCCTCGCTATTTTCTTCAATTCATCCAATTGATATTACCAAATTTAATCAACGACAGAGCAACTACACAAGCGCAAAATTATTCATCACTTTGAGAACAGTGAAACCAATGCTGCAATATTGAAATATGATTTCTTCACGTTGAAATTTTAAGTTGACATATCAACTTGAATGTCATTATTCAACATTACTGTTACTCAATTCATTGATATCCATTGCAAATAGATCGGAGAAAATGAAGAGAAAAATTATTCATGCCCATGGATATTCGTTGTGTTGGATTGTCAGTTAACTTGTTATTTATCCACTGGCATATTTTTTTCAAGGTTAACAACAAAAGATCAAATATATATACACATATATAAACACATACATTGACTCAACGAGACATTGGAATATATAGATATATATCGCAAGTATAATTATATCAAAATGAGAATATTGTTTATCTCATACATTTATTTATTGATAAAGACATTTCTCCGTGGATTGAACAAAGATAAAATTCAATTGGATAAAATTGTGGTGAAAAATTTGTTACATCAAGTAGTGAACAACATAAAACTACCAATGAAGAATAAATTAAAATATGGATCTACAAATTTTTACGATGAGTATTTATTCAAAAGTTCAATTGACTTTCTATTGTGTGGATGAAATTGTAGCGTACAATTCGATCATTGTTGTGTTACATTTCTTATCAATGCTATCACGTGAGTTATCATAACCAGTCATCGCACAAGTGCATATTCCCATATATATCTGTGACTCACACATGGATGCATTCACACACAAATCGCAGTATCTATTCAACCAGTTTTCATGCGAATGACGTCTATCCATGAGACGAATCTGAAACTACCTACTCTGTTCAAGGACTCATTCATGTTTCTGTATAGCAGCGTTCGTCTCTTACCGCGGACATCACCAACGAAACATCCGAAAATAACAAGAAATGAATGAAAAAATAGTGTCGAATAAAACAGAGAATAAATGTGAACAAAGCGATGGATATTAAGATGAGAAAAAAAATATTTCTCAATTATGCAGAATGTCGTGTATGGATTGATATCGTTTGATGTAAATGCGGTTTGGGAGAATGAACGGTCAGCTTTAAATACCACATTGCAGATATTGCTGAACTTAATTCGCGATTCTGCTGCTGCAATTATAAAAGGAAAATGAATAGACAAGAAAAATTATTAGTACAGGGATTTCCCAACAAGTTTGTGCGTGTTTTCCAACCATTACACCCAGAAGGGAAAGGTTCCATACATCTTGTCTGACCATCACCATTTATTCATTGAATTATATGTTATGTGCACGAAACTTGTAATAAATGCGACGGGATTCCCGGAGATGTCGAAGTAGTTACGTAAATGATTCACGATTATATCATGAGGCGCAATGTCGATTTGCGACGTTTTTTTTTTGTATCGCAATTATGCTTGATGATCGTCGAGTTATTAACGCCCATGGCAATATGTTGAAGTGGGAATAGTTTAGACTCTACAAGATCTAGGGCTCTCGACAAATGTAATGATCAACAGTTTTCAAGATTGTTTTTTCTATAATACCAAGATTATTTTTCTAACATGAAATAACTGAATGCCACAAATGTTGAAAATCAATGAATGAATCATGCTCGAGTAGATGAATCGCACTGTATTCACCTCAGTTGTACATGCCAACTTATATGTACCAAGTGTATATATATATGCAATCACCATTGGCATGTGACCTGATTTCAAGTCTCTAACCTCTCGCACTGCTTTGTATGTTCATGACATGACCACAATCGATCAAACATGCCATGCAATACAATGTGCGACAGTGGACAGAATTCTACACTACTGTCAACCATTTAGGGAATTTCTTCAGTCTCACCTAAAACGTCCCCTTGTTATCATCACATTTAATAAATTATCAAATGGAGTATTGATTAATTCACTTTTCGCATTATTTTTTTTTGTTTCGTCTCATTTCGTAAACGTTGATAAAGTGATTTCTATACAGCAGTGATTAATTGTTGAGTACGTTCATACATGTGAGTTGATATTCAAACAGAGAAGCACAATATTTAAATTTTATCGTCACTTTATATCGTTTTGTTCATTTTCTTTTTGTTTATTCTTCTACATTTATATTCAATGCGATGAATTAATAATACCCGGGGATTTCCCATTCTGTGTCGTATGATTATGGCAACGTATATCAGCATTTTTCTTTATTTCATCTCCTTCCGACCCCTATTACAAACCCACGCGTATACTTATTTAGTCATTCAAGTCAATGACCATTGTGGTGTTGAATCATTGCAAAATGTAAAAAAGAGATAGACGAGAGGGAGGTGGAGAATGCAGCGCGAAGAGAAAAATTGTAGATGGAATTGCAACTACATCGCGATCCTTATCATTGACACAATTCATTATCGTAATTTTCTTGATAAGAGAGAATAATTGGGTGGAAAGTATACAGAGGCGTGGAAAAAATTACAAAAGATGGAACGGGTGTGTCTAATGTCTGATAGCACGTACACGCAATTCATTTTACAATATCTCACTTAGCCGAAAAATTAGCTTAAATGATTCATTTGACATTGAAAAAGTAAATAGATCGTAGTAAGATCAGTTAATGACTGATTACTGTGAGCACTAACAACATATTCTATGATATCATTTTTCTCTATCTTGTGAATTATTCGTGAGACTAAACGGTAATGATAGAAATACTGGTGAAATATCACACAATTCAAAACCATAAATTATTGAAACTTTCAGATTTTCAAAAGTTGGCCTGTAATCTAATCATTCTCAAAAAAAATTCATAAGATGCAACTTATGTTTTCAATTATGAAAGTGATCTCATGCATTGATTTGTATTGTTCTTACTTGTCTTGGTGCTTCACTGCAGCTGGAATATTCTCCATGCTCTCTTTCAGTAAATACATCTTAGCTCCAACTAAACACTGTCTGTAAATCAGAGGAAGAGTAAGATTTGAATCAAATTGTACCAGATGAATTAAGGCCATGAGAAATGGAGAGAAATATCTTGGGAACATACTTGAAATAAAGGTTCACATCGAATGATGCATATTCGAATCCGAAACTATCTGTATCAGCTGGCGGAACCTCAGATAACAAACTCATTGTCTTATGATGCTCGAATTTCCATTCGTTTGATAGAAAATACGCCAGAGCTTGATTGGCGTTGAAAACTTTTCGGTGTAACTTCAAGAGCCTGAAAATGGGAGACAAAATTGATTGGAATGAAACTGCCAAAATATCTCATGGTTATTCACATCTGATTGAAGTAAATTAATGAACAATTCACATTGGTTTTCTTCCACTGAGTTTCAGGATGGAATCTAAAAACAATGACGGCAAAACGTGGAGCAGCAAAACTAGAATATGGAATAATGATTCGTCAGTGACATAAATTATTGACGGACGCCACATTATTCCCTCTAATGGAATTGTACGAATCCATCTGAATCCCATATTCGAAATTTCTTCCACTGATATACTCTTCATATCTGCTGAACAACAGTTGTAAACGTGGACAGTTGGATCCTTGGTGATACTGCAACACAAAGCGGAACGAATAAGAGCAATGTGAAATCAAAGGGCAGATCTTGTCGGGTGAAAGACAAACAAATCGATTAAAATTGGTTTAAACATGAACTGGGATTGGTAAATTGACTTTTCTATCAGAATCTTTCATTCATTTAGTCAGTAGCTAGACAACTATTCTATAAATTCAAACAATATTACGTTCGAATCCCTCGTTTCCAACTAGCAATCATCATCGCCTTGATTGCGACATCAACTGGGATAAAATCAGAATTTATGTTGGGCTTTCCAAGTATAACTCTCAATACTCCTTTTCCACCACCAACGAGTAATCCAACTGGACCATTGAAATTATCGATCCATCCAGGTAGAGGTTCGTAAAGCGATGAAATCACTACAAAACCGAAACAGACATTGCTTTGATGTTTCCATGCATAACAATTCTTCATCCTATATGAGATAATCAAATGGTTGCCTACCAATTGATGGTCGGAATACAACAGCAGGAATCACGTGAGAATAATCACCTATCACTTGCTCTGCCAATCGTTTCGTGAACGTATAAGTATTAGGAAAGTTTTTCAAGTACCTAAAACCCAGAAGAGCAAATGAATTGATCAATCCAACAACATACGAATATTCAATCCCAGTAACCCATTCTGTTTCTTTACTTTGGCGTCAAAGTTTCCAATAAATAGTCATCAACAGTCTCAGCAATTTTAATTGTCTTTTTCCAATCTGCCTCGGGTGGATATAACTTTTCTTCGACGATGGGTTTGTCGGCTTGGGTGTAAGCTGTGCTAACATGTATGAAAACCTGTGTAACAAGATTGCATTTATTAATAAATTTACCATAAATTAAAAATTTCGTATGACGCCCATCAATAATAACATATAATGGCCATGACCCGTCGAAATTGTTCTGGCCATACGTCCGATTTGGTGACATAGACCTGATGCATATGTTAAAGAACATTTGTGTATTGAGAATGATTTGATTTGACATTTCAACTTCAGTTTACCAAGTCAGCAATGAAAGTAGCTGCTATAATAATGTCCCTTCAATTCTCATGTATTCAAAGTGTGCAGTCGATCAGTTCTATTTGTTCTAATCTATCGTCTTGCAGTGGTTAATGATTCAGAATTGTTGCCTAAGAACTTACTACAAGATTTTTCATCTGTGCTGCAAGTATGCACAAGTCTCTTGTTGAGCGAGTATTCATGAACACTGCTTCCTTCAAGCTATCATCAAATCTGACACTCGCTGCGGAGTGATATACGATCGATACACGTTCAATTAGAACACGTCGTTCTACATCAGGTAAACCCAAACCTTCTTCCATAGTGTTTCCTATTACTGGAATGAGTTTCTCGAAAATGGATGGTCCGCGTTGCCTCAATCTGTCAAACATCTGTTGGAAATATTGAAAAGTAAATGAGTTTATATTTTCAATTTATCATGTGATGATCCATAAGCATTGGAAACGAAATTGGTATCATTATTTAATTTGCATCTTTTCATGGTATGAAGATAATTGTAGTGATCGGAACAAGGAAAAGGATAAATCCAGGAAAACCATTCCGTTGTTTTCCCATCGTTATCAAGTGATACGGAAGTGGAGAGAATGAATAAATTCTAGCAGCGACGTTCTTCCATTCACGAATGATTGGAAATAATAGGAAAATTTTTATATTTAATAGACTTGGAAGAGATTGTTGAAGTTGTTTCAGTTCATAGGAAAGGTTTAGTACCTCCACCACAAATTCTCTAACTATCAGACTTCGTCCTTTAAATCATTTTAGAATTTTTCTATCCACGAGGAAGCGCGTTATACGTCGTACATTTCCCGAGAGAACATCAACACACTCGTGATATTATTTCGATCGTTGCTGTTTTAAATGAGAATTTATTCGCCATCGCCCCCCATTTCAATGTGTGTTATGAGTTGTTAAACTGAGACTGAAAAAAATGGCATACTTGTTCAAGTTACTCAAGATCTTCCCATAATTTCTTGTTCATCTCTATTCAACACTGGATAATCTAAACGAAATTGATAAATCAAACTCACCGGCAATGCCAACATTTTATGGAGTCGCTGATCGATGGTTTGTCCTTTCTTCGGTCTCATCAGAATGAAAATTTCACGCACATCCGGACAAGACCACATCAATTTCTCAATAAGAACTTTCCCCATAAGTCCCGTTGCACCTGTTATAAAAACACTCCGCCCCTCATAAAATGCGGGGATTGATATTGATGGATCAATTCGACTCATCTGCGCAGAAAAAAGTAACAAACGAATATTACAATTTGATCATTCAATCGACAGTGTTAGTGTTCGACAGTTTCCAATCAATATTGAATTTATTACTTTGATTCAGAAATAATCGTTCGAAAAACCGAAACTTGATATCTTTATTCGAAAATGAAAGCAGTACTGAAAACCAGCGAATAGCTGCGACCACAAAATTTGGACGTGAACGCCCAAATGAACTGGACGGTGTTCACCATGTACGCACATGAGGAAAAAAGGATGGCGAGCGAGCCGGAGGTGATACGGAACAAAACTTAAATTCATTCAGGTCAAAGTTCCGACATAAATGAATATTCATACTCGATTCTTCCTTTGTATAAGAACATTTTGTATGTAAGTTCAGTATGGAATTGAATGTTCGAAGTATTGCATTCATTGAATACAATAACAATAGATGTCAATAAGATTTATTTTCGAACGAGATCCCATGACCATTCTCATTCCAAACTATTTTATTTGAGTCAACAAAATGAAAAGTTTATCAACTTTCTTTTCCTCTAATTACAGGATTCATCAGGAATGGGTTCACGCGAAATTTGTTCTGGCATTAACAACAGCACAATCAGCATCTTAACAACGCCAGATTATGCTATTTATACGAAAAAGAAAAAGAAAATCATTATGAAGTTATGCAGAGATTAGAAAAATTCAGCGGTCATTAGATAAATAGGTTAGTTGCCAGTTTTTACTCTTACTATCATATTTGACTTATTATATTCATCTACGATTATATATACACTTTATATCCCTCGTGTATACCCTTTCACACATTAGTTTAATCAATTCGCACAAAAACATCATTCTACTTTGATAAATTGAGGCTCCTCCATAAGTTTATTCGATCTTTATTGTTCATCGCACATAATATGACTTGTTATTTAATTATTTTCGACACTTCACCCCATCATCGTGAATTCGATCGTCATTTGTACATCTCATTTTTTTTCTGATATATTTTGGTAGACGATAATGAGTATTCAGTTAATGTTTGATATTTTTGTTCTAATTGACGTGTCTATACATTTTTTTACAAGTGTATGTCAACTGTATTTATGCGTAGTGTCCTACATGATGGATGACTCAATCAACCAAATAACATTCGTCTTTAATTTGTGTTAATCAATTCTTTTTTCTGTTTCCACACCATGATCCCAGATATCCCGAGCACCATTGAAATCAAATGGAAGCTATTGATGCTAGTGATGGTGAAGAGAATGATCAGGAGTTTCTTAAAATTCTTCCCCAAATTATCCACTTCGATGAATATGAAACAGACAATGGCATTACTAGAAAGATTTCAAAGCGCAAAACTTTGTCACCTCTATCTAAACTTGTACATTGGTTTTTTTCTTAGTTGTATACACATGATCATGTTCAAAGGTCACCCGTTTATCGAATTTCTGATAATAAATACGAACCAGAAGAAAAATTGTTATTGAATTCAACTAGTTGAAGTGTGGTGGAAATAATCATGAAAAATGGTTCCATTTTCTCCTCTCTCCATTCTCTTGTCAAATAAAAAGTTCATCAAAGGGAAATCATTCGTTTCATCAAAAAATAGGCGGGAAAATTAATCATGATCTAGGGTGAAACGTGCAATTTTTTGAAAGCTCATATAATGATGTGGTAATGACAGACAATCACGAGAAATATTAATCATTTTCAGCTACAGAAGTGGAGAAAACAACTTGAGGTTTTTGAAATAATTTTCTCGTATAAAAATATTTACAATACTGGATTTCATTCATTTATACCAATTCCTCTCATGTAAAATTAAATTCTTTTCTCTTTTCACTTTTTAGCCAGCATCAGTACAAGTGAAAAAAAAAGGCAAAAAAAAAAAGAAAAAAGCGATGAAGGAGCAGGAAAAATCTCGAGTGGCTGCTGTTGCAGCAGATGCGGAGAAACAAAAGTAAAGATCCCTATATCTATATATCATTTGCTGATTCAAAACATCAATCAAAATGTAGCGAAACGCTAGAAACCGTTTTCTGAAAAAAAAAACACACACACAAAGTAACTTTCGTAATTGGCTTTTGGAAAGTTGCACTCTGAAATCTAGATCATGTACCTTCGTGTTCGCCTTGTACATGATGTTAGTGCACGTCTATCACTTCAACCCCATTTCACACCCTTCACCCACCTATACCAATTTATATAAAAGGCGATTTCACCTACACGTGAGGGGTCGACTGTTAAATAGTGAAACACACTTGTCTAGGACTGAGTGAACATTGCACTCTGTTTAACATTTGAGAATAATTCTTTCTGAGAATAAATCTAAAAGCAGAAATAAATATTGAGTGAAAGAGTTCTTCATTTTGTTATACAAAATCCATTGGAACAGTTTTCAAGAGTTTTTCAAATCGCAAATATGTATACAGATCCACTAGCCACGATAACATTTTTCCGAAGTTATGCAGAAACAACCAAAGAGAAAGTTAAACGAATTGAAGAACGGTAAAATATCATGGGTGTGAATGAAAAAATGAGGGGAAGTGGATGATTCGGATGTGATTGTTCAAGTTTACTATAATGAACGAATAACCATCTTGAAATGTGTTCATCAGGAATGTGATGATCAAAGAAATGCTCGAAGAAATTCAGTTGGAGAAATATAGAACTGAAAATCAAGCTGTAGTTGAAGAAAAAGAGGCGAACTTACGAAGAATTCAATTGGAAAGTACATGGCACAAAATACAAGAGAATGAGAGCAGAATTATGGAAGACGAATTACACAACAAGGAGGAAGATGAGGTATTCAACCAATCAAAATATTTGGTGAATGTAACACTTTGATATAAATGTTTGGATATGAAAATTTTCGTGTATTGTTTATTGCAGTGGATGCAATATTTAATCTGCGATGGTTTACCAAACCCACAAATACTAGCAGAATTGAATACATTCATATTCCATTGGAATCTTGAGGATGATGAGGCATCAATGGATAACATGACGCAGAAGTGTGAAATTGTGACCTATGTAAGAGAATTTCATCCATATGAAGTCAAACTAGCACATCGATGATTAACATAAAATATTATTTTTAGCTTTTATCGAAACTCGATAACATCATCGATTTTCCTATAATGGCGACGCCTGTATACATCAATGAATGCACGAAAGTTCGCCAAGACTTTCGGAATAAGTTGAAGTATTGGATTGACTTGGCTACTTATCGTTTATTACGACAAATTGAACGTGATATGAACAGGGAAGACTTGAAAAATGCTCGGTATGTGAAAGCAGCAGATGAAATTATTTGTTGTACTTGGGCATTAATCAGACTTCCGATAAGCATCAAACAGGTTTCCGAACGTGATAAGTAATTATTGAGATCATTTCTGAGATTATAAAACAAAGCACGAAAATAATTTGACATATTCCTGAGCAGAAAATCCATAGAAATAGTCTTCAAAGAATTAGAATTGACGTTAAAAATGCCTGCTGATCTTGACTGTTATTCAATGGCAATACGTGGTCTATGGCTGCTATATGATCACTACTCCGATCAAGGGTCATCATTTTTCATGCCGGAGATACCGGCTGAATACAAAATAAATGCAGGTTCACATATTGATTGAATAATACATCATGAATGGGAGGAAAAAATTGTTAGTCAACTGATCAATCTTTATATCTATTAATATTGATATTTTTTGTTGTCATCAGATCTCCTGACATTTTGTCAAAATGAATATGAGACAAAAACGAAAATCCGTGAAGAACAAGTTGAGGGCCGAAAATTGAGACTGGATGAAAAAAAAGCCGTGGTTGAACGTTTAGCGCATCCAGTGCAACCGATTCAAGCCAAACCTGATAAAAAATCGAAACAGACAAAATCAAAACAAGCTGCACAGCAATCTGGTGGACGTTCGAAAAAAATGGAACCTGAACCTGAACCTGTGCCACTTCCTTATCTACCGACACCTGATGAGATTGTTCTACAGAAAGAAGGTGAAAAATCAATTGAGAAGAAAGATAAGGAAGAAACAATTACCTACGTTGATTGTAAATTTATTGACGGAAAATCATCTTTTATTAATCGTTTGTGTGATAGATGACTGTAGGAAAGAAGTAAGAAAACTATTATTTACACGATGTGAGAAAACCGAGATCAATTTGCGGAAATATAAAATTCTCGGTGGCGTCTATCACATTGATTTAATTTATCAACCACCGCAACCAAAAGATATGAGACGTGAGATATTTTTAACGACCCGTGAGTATTTCTGAAGAATCAACTTTTCAACTACGATAGTAGGAGAATAATAGACCTTGAAGGATGATGTATACATATTGAGATCGAAAAAACTTATGATCATTGTGAACATAGTATGTTGAAAGTTCAAAACTTTCAACCCAAACTGCCAATGGATTATCGGGACCCCGATTCTTCCACAATTACAGCTCCTGTTAATTGAATCGAATGATATTTCAGTCCAACTCCCCAAAGAACTGCGTTATGTTCCATTCTCAAGGCCGTATAAAGCGCCTCCTCCAGCACCAGATGCAGAACGAACTCCCGAAGTGATTGAAGCTGAAATAAAAGCGCTCGAGTCAGCGATGGAGAAACTTGTTCTGGTGACTCTCAAGTAAAAATAATAACAGAAGATAAAGAAAAAATTTGTCAATGAATGTTTCTTATCAAATGAACCGCAATATAACGTAATAGACTTCCGGAGTGGGTTTTATGGTTTGAGCCACCGCTAGTCGCACACTGGATACCAGAACGGAAAATATGGTCTACACAGGACGTCCATGACATTAAATACAATGAGGAAAAACAGATAATAACATTTAGAACTGGTAGACTCGGTATTCATGGTTTAGCAGCATTCAAATTTGTTAATCTACCGTTCCAAAGTTGGGAACTGAAACCTGAGACGAGTAAGAATGGTGGTGTTATATTGAGCATATCTGCTGCAATTGTCCAGGTTGAATTTATAGTTCGAGTAAGAAACTCCAGAGAGCTGACATTCAGATAATGAATTTATTTTTACTTTTCGATGCAATTATACGCCATTTCTATACTCATTCCATTCCTCCACAGCAAAATCTGGTGTGTTTAAATTCCCTGAATGGCGGAACTACACAAGCTCTTCAGGACCTTGTTGGACAATATATGAGACTTCATCTGCTTATTCGAGTAATGATGAGAACATTCCAAATTCTACTGTTATACTGCATGCAAATTTTTTTCCCTATACAACTCATCTGTTTTTCATTCATTGAGCGAATGAATCAGATCAATTAATCAAGACTTCACCTTGATGATTCATTAATTTTTCTATCTTTCGTTCGATCACATAGAAGATGCAATCTGGGGGATGCGATTTATTCCCACAACGTGATACATTCAGCTACATCAAAGGTCTTCCATTAAAACATCCAATAGCCGAACGCCATCTTCAAGCGTGTATGGGATTACTAGCAACGTCTTATATGTTCGCTTGGTCTCGATGGAATGGAACATTAACAGCCCGACAAATTGTGATGCAAATAAAAGAATTACATGGCTGTGTGGCGAGGGAACAAACGAATATGATGCTGATGGTGACACCTCTTCGAACCATGTTGATTCAGTGCACTGAAGTTGGTTCTGAATTCAGCGATAAAGCGATGAATAATGGAGAATCAAAGGTGGGAAAATAATATTCCTTCAATGATATATATAAATATATGAACGAAGAATAAAAGCCATCTAAAATGAAAATAATTATTTCAGTTTTATGCTGATGTTTATCATCTGGCGTTGGACACAGCCGGTATTAAAAGTCGGTTGTTAATGAAAACAATATCATTTAAACTTGCGACAACTGTTACGAAATTACTGCAAGCTACCAATGTTATCAGTATGTCATCGTGATTTATGAATTATTTATTTTGTCAACGAATAAACTCATACACCGGCCGTGGAAACAACGAATATATTTCCTACATATTCTTCAAATAGAAGGAGAAAAAATCTGGGAAAACCAAGTGTTTTGAATCACAGGTGATAGAAGTGTTTTCTATTCATTCAATCGTCGGTATGTTATCGAGTATCGATGCAGAAGGAATAATAAGCAGATATTCGAGTTGAATCATTCACCACCAACTGAACAAATTGTTGTTAATATTCCTCTGCAAAAATGAATCATCGAATCGATGAGTAAAGCAATACTTGTTTTTTATAGCGAGCCGATGTTTATTGACAGTCATAACATGAATATATGTCCCCTGTTATTCGTTTTTATCCTATCTATTGCCAAAGTCATTTCGAAGGCTGAAGAACATTCTTGAAAACGTTGGAAACTCATGAAACAAATCCATGACAATTTATCACTTTTTTCACCGAAATATTTTCATTCTGTTCTTCACAATCGTTTCAATAATTCCAAGAGATGAATTTAAATCCACCAACCATCCTGCACACGTTCAACTTCGTACATAGTTCTCTCCTTCCAAAGTGTCTCATTACATCAATTAATCTTTGAGCTGAAAAAAAATATCAAAAAACTCGAAAGTAAAGTCGCCATCTCTCCAACAAAATGTCATTGCTCTATTTATAATCAACCACTGATTATCAGTTCACTCTCATTAATTCGGCTTGCACTGTATACTGATTAAGAAAAATTGAAAAAAAAAACGTTCTAACGACGATGCATTTTTTTATGTGCATATATGCACCGCCCACCACATCCTCTAATAGAGTGTCTTCCACATTCGAAAATGTTTAGTTGTATACCTGTTCTCTCATCGACGCGCTCGGAAGCCCACTAATACAAATGAATACACTTTCAAGGTATTCGGCCGTCTCTCCATCCTCTATTACTCTATCTCACTTTTTCATTTGAGCGGTTAGCTCGCACACACATCCATTCACCCACTCATACGAATACCTACCATGCATATACACCGCAACTATAGTCGGCTTTGCCTACCTCCGGCACCTGGATAACAGGCATCACGTGTATGTACATACAACTACAGAATACACTGGGTGAGTCGTATAGACGACGGGAGAATACATACGTTTGGTTGGTATGGTGGTACCTCTCATTTGTGGCGCGCACAAACGCCGGACGCTCGTTCACAAACTGTTGGGCGCGCGCCGATGTATATTGGAACGATGAAAGTTTTTTTATTAAGTGTAGATACAAATTATTTATATAAATAAATTCAATCATACTCTGTGTGTTCGTGTGTAATTAAAAATTCTCTAAATCAAATAAAAAAGATAAACATTGAGATTACAAATATTGGTAAAAATGTTATTTGCAATTTAATAAAGTCATTTAATTTTTAATTCAAGTATGTGTGTGTTAAATGCCAAAAGAATTGTGGAAATAAGTGAACGAGTCTGAGGAGAAAAAAAAATGAAGATTATTTAAATGGAATTATTACGCGATTACAAACGACACTAGTGACCTGTTTTGTGTGGCGATTGTCAGTTTTTTTTTTCTTTTTTTTTTCCTGTTCCTGTCGGCCTTGCACCTGCCTCGCGCGCCTGTCGGACTTTCGTCCCTGCACGCACTCATCTTTTTTACAGGTCTAGCGAATTTAGTAGAGGAGAAAAATGCATATCTGCTTTTCATAAATCCGCGTTAAAAGTGCATCGATTCATGGATTTTTATTTGTGATGTTTATTGAAGATATTGGAATTCTTATAAAGACGATTAGAAAGTTTTGATTGGGGTTACACGTACTTATACATTCCGATGGAGTCAATTGTGAAGAAGACGAAGAATAAAAAATAAAAGAACAACTTTATGTACTTACACATGTCTATTGATGTACGCAATTTTTTTTCTTTCAATTCAGTTGTGCAAATATCCGCAGAATAATTAAACAGTTGCGCGGGTGCAAAATTGATACTCTTCAATTCTTTTTTTTCTCTCTTGACATTTATCGTGTGAGGCAGTGAGAAATTCAATATGATACACTGACGTGCATCGTGTGTGTTGGATTAGTGAGTCAGTGGGATGATTATGTGATTAAATTATTTATTAATTCTCTTCGCGTGTTTCACATCTTTTTTTTTCTCCTTCATCATTTTATTTTGTGATTTGTTATTTTTTTTTTTTTTTTCTTTGAAGTGGAGCACAGAAATATAATGACGATACAATGAATGTCCCGATAGTGGCAGGTGATATCCTGGCGGATGATGAAGGTTATCGGCCACGTTTTGTGCGGGTGAGTTCATCTACGCCCTTGACAGGATCTATATTTCCTTGTAGTTATTTTGAATGTATATTTTATTATTGATATTACGGATGTACATACGAATGGATATAAACTCTCGACATGCACCCATTGTTGGGTGATGGGCAATGTGAAACTTGGAAGTAGATATAGAAATAAATCGGTCATCTTTAGAATTTTTACACTCACTAATCGAGATTGAGAGATGTAGAGTCAAGAATGGTTCTGAGTTCATGGAATAAATTCCGGATTCAATTAAAGTATGAAAATAGTTTTAATCTCAGATCACGTTTATATTTCCTGACTCTGCACAAATCGTATATGGAAAATATATTCATGGGTATTTTGATGAATATAAATTAATATGAATATATTATTGTTGTTATTTTATTTTGTGTCAATGTTGAATTTATTACCTTCAATGTAGACTGACAATGGAGATATGGACATTGCAATAACAGATAATGAATGAATATTCATGTGAATTATATCTTTGTCATTAATTTTATTCGGAAAATTTACGGTGAAGTAAATTCAATAAGTAGGAACGGTTTTTTAAAAATATTTTGGATGTTGATCGGCATAATGAAAATAAGGTAAACGTATAAACAGATACTTGGAATTTGGAACTTGTTTATTGATATTGTAGAGGGCAAAAAAGTGTTTATCAAACCCAATTGGAGTTTGAATCCAGAAAAACATTTGTCACAATGAAAAAACTTCTATTTGCGTCGCACTACTCGTTAAATTTAATTCGAGTTTTTCTTAAAAAATTTAATGCTGCGAAATTTTCCCGATTGCACTCAGCCAAACAATTAAAAAACCGTAAACACTATTGACGACTCTTTCACGAATAGCGAAGGATTCTGATGTACAAGGACGCCAAAAACAACATAAAGCAAAAAAAAATCGAACCAATAAAATTCTACATCTGAAAAATTTGCTGTTACACAACATCTCACAGATGTTAAATCCTGTTTGCGGCGAATGTTATTCGCTGTGGAATTTCCAACGAGATATCTTTATCGATGTATTTTTCAAGTAATCATGTTAGAGGAAATCCTGAAAGAAAAAAAAATAATAACCACCCATTGGTATAAATTACATTACGACACTTTCAACATATTAACATTTTATTTATCATCCACTTATTTATTTATTCATTTATTCATTTATTTATACATTCGTTTTTTTTTCTTTTACTTTAATAATCCTCGTCCTCCATATTTTATATTACAATATAGTAATTGTTTTTCCGAATAAATTCCATAAACATTCAACAATACAGAAAGTGAGAATTTCATCTTCTTTTTGGTATAGCGTAGGTGGCTATTTATTTTATCTCCATGGCATATATAACTTTTCTCCATAATAAAACACCCATGGTAAACACATCTCGTTGCGTTTTACACACAAACATATCTCTCAATGGTTGAGTGGACGCTTATCATTGTCATCAAACATCTATTCGAAAAAAAAAAGGAGAAACAATAAAAATGATCTACTGAAGATTACCAAAGATATAAATATGAATTGATCGTCAGCTATTTATTGCGCACTTTCTCAGAAACAATTCCATATCATACAGAAAATTCATTGCACTTCAATCTTTCACTTTATGAAATGATAAATAAAAATAAAACGATATCGTTGCAATAATTCTATCAAAAGAATCAACAATCAATCGATATTTTCATGAAATAATGGGCATCATTTCATAACAATGACAATGACAATAACAATTATGAGTGTAAATTCTCACATATGAATTTATCATGTTGCATATAATAATCAAAACGTACAGCGAAGGTAATTTTTTTTTTCTTTGAATTACATTCGTTTATTGTTAAAATGGCAAATGGGATTTTCTCAAGGCTGTTTCATACATTCAGATTTATTATCGTGTAAATTTTTTTTTCTTTCTTTTTTGATGTGTGAAAATTTAGTCCATTTATGGAGTAACATGTTGTTGCATTGGAGTGAAAATTAAAGACAAGACTTTTATTCAGTTGTCTGTGGACATTTTGGATGCAGATAAAATCCCCTCATTTAAATTTACATCTGTGTGTATGTAGATTTAGAAATGTTTCGATGCGTATGTGTACAAGTATGAAATTGAAATGTGGTTGTGGTTTCGCAGGAAGAGATAGTGCACAATTCACAATGTGTTTAGAAACGTTATATCTCGCACAGCTCAAGCAATATGGAAACTATTTCACGTCACAGACCATTGTTTCAATATGAAACCCACACGGTTGTATGCGTCTGTACATAGACGCACTGGTTACGAAGTAGACGCGAAAAATTGTGTCGCATCAACGAGTATGTGTGCACAATTAACGTGAATTTATTTATAGAAGAAGACAGAGGAAGAAGAAAATTTTTAAATAAATAGAAATAACATTCAAACATAATTGTCATTCGACTGATTTCACATTGGACCTCTTCTCATTCTTTCACACGTCTGAGAAAAGTCTTTATACGAATAATTATAATTGAAAAGCAAAATTTAACAGTGAATGAATTATTGTATGATGTTAGTGGAGTGCCAATTGTTTGAATTCATTCATTTTTACGTTTGTTAATTCACTTCTGTTCTTCACTGAGGAAGGTGTTAGCTGTTCATTTAATTGAGATAAATGGATATATAAAATAGTGGAGCAATTAGATTTTGTTTTTACAATTTTAATTCTTCACGTCGACTCTAGTAATCACGAAGTTGAGTGACACTGAATGAGGAAGTATTCATCGATTTATTTATTTGTGCCAGCCATTCTATTGTTATGGCAATACATTCCATTCAGCCACTACGGAAGTTCAGTGTAGAAAAAATTCTTCGATATATTTTTCATCACAATGAAGTTTAGCAATCAAATCTGGAGTCAATTTTTGATAGATTGCATCGTGTATAATCAACTCAATAATTATCATCATCATGACATGAAAAAGAAATCACAGTAATCATGTCCAACTGCATTAACCAACTCTCAAATTCAACCATCACCAAAACTACCTATACAGTAAGAAAAAAAATCAAATTCATATCGCTTCTAAAAAAAAAACTTTTGTTCACTACTGTATAAGTGTCCGGTATCCACAGTACGATGACTAATAACACAACAGCTATCGATCGCAATGGGGACAGGTGTTGTGCAGACAACCCGCTTCCGCTTAATTTACAAAATCCAATCGTGTCCGCTCAATAAATTCGAAAGAGAATAAAAACGACTGAAAATGAAAATTCATCAATTCTTTTAATTCCATTCTACTTCTAGCTCGTCAATTTTTTTTTATTCATCCGTTCATTCATTCAGTTCCTCCGTTGAAATATAAACGACGTGAAAGTCCAGAGGCGAAAGTCTCCAGCACATGACCTTGAAAGCTTGTGCACAATTATTTGAATACAAATTCATGCAGGGAAATTGTAGCGGCCATTGACAGACACAAGAAAAAGAAACGATAAAACACAATTATACATGTTTGTTTATCCAATTGTAACGAGATACATGTACACATACAAATGTATATGTCTAGAAGTCGGCGATGCTTGGCTTAACACCAAGTTCAAGGTGGCTCATCAGATTCCACCCTGAGGCCATCGCGTGTCTACCTTTCAAATCTCGTTCTCATTTTCTTTCTCTCTGTCTCAATAGTCCATTTATGGAAGAATGGATAAATAAAAATTGTTCACATGGGTATCATCATAAACAGTGTCGATTTCATGTTCACACTTGTATTTCATTTACCTGTAGAGGAACTGCGTCATTATCACTGTGAACAATAATCAATTCAGTGTATGAGTCACATTTCTAATGATAAACTTTTTTTTTCTTGCTATTTCTCATGTTTCTTTTCACGTCTTTTATTTCTCTATATTTTTGTTTCATATCGAATCTATTACGTAATTATTGTGTGTGGGGACAAATTCTCATTCGTGAGAGTGTTATTTACCTTTGTATGATTCTTGTGCATATTCGTATGACTCACACAACAATAGACCAATCTGCAATTATTATTGTGTGTAGTAGTTTGTTGCGTACATGGCAGGAAAAAGTGTCGTTACAGCATTTGAATATCAATCAGTTTGTGTGTTTGGATTATTTGATGATAAATGAATGAAGTTTTACAGCCTACTCGTATAAACACACACCAATACACTTTGCTATGTATCTTGCTTACGAAATTAATTTACTGGAGAAATGTTTTTCAATTTTTTTTTTCTCCTAACAACGAAATAAAAATATGCAAGGAGGAATTTCGATTTGTTTTGGAGAGTTGTTCATGAATAAACTAATCGAATTGGATATTTCAGTAGCAATAGTGATGAGGAACTTTTAATTAGAATATGAGAATGAACATTTTGTGTGACAACGAAATGAAATTTTTCTATCAATTCAAAAGAGCAGGTAAAAATTTTGTTTGAGATTGAATCAATTTCAGTTTTATTAATTTTAATTCGTCAGAAATTTCTTCAGGAATGTGGACACAGTCGAAAGAAATTAAGGACAAAGAGAAATTAACGATGAGAAATTGTCAGACAATTTTTATATTTTCTCTTACCCATTTTTATATTCAATACAATTCAAATTTAACAAAAGAATTTATTTTTAATTCCTCATACATATTTCTTCCGAAAAAATCTCACTCAACTTTCATTAATAAAAAATCCTTCATAAAACTACTTTAAATAAAAGTAGATAACTCAACGAGAAAAAGTTAACAATTAACTGAAATCTTCACTCGAGTATACTTCGCTTTCCCATGAACGTGGTAACAACTTAAAAAAAAATTCTTTCTCACTTTTCTCTTACAACCGACATCATCAACCAACTAATTCCAAATTTTAAATGCCAAAAAACTCCAAAAGATCCCTAACAAAATATTTTTTAACCTCACAATTATTCTGATCTATTATTTTTTCTATTACTCTAAATATTTTTCGCGTAAAAAAAATGCAATAACAACCCTTTAACTCTTCATAAAACATCTGTAACAATTGAATTCACAGATATTCCACAATAGCCCCCTATACAAATGCATACATTAAATATTTCTCAGCACATACTCTCCCATATTATATTGCTCATACACGGTGAAAGGTGTGTGCATAAGTCTGGTCTTTCAACAACGCCATGGCGCTTATGGCGCGTTCCCTACATCACTACCATCATCATCATCATCATCAGCAAACTCACCGGTCTCACATAGGTGAGTCTATAGAACAGTTGGAGCAACCCATCTCTACCCAACGACCCCTCTCTCTTTTCCTCCACCACACTTCAATTTTTTTTCTCCATTAATATTTCTATCTTTGTTGCACCCCCTGTTTGTATTCGTTGTACCACCACAAGTCACCAATGACTTTTCCTTCTTCGTTACCTCTTGAAGATCGTTTCAACCGTCCTCTACCACTACGATTATATACAACCACTGTTTCTTACCCCCACTATAAACCGCGGACGCTCGTTGGTTCTTCTTCATATTTTTTTTCATTTTCCATCATCTTCCTTCTTTTTTTTTCCTTTCTCATTACCCATCTTTTTGTTTCTGTCTTAGCTGTGCTTGTGTAGCTCTTACCTTCCTTTGCACTCGTGCACACAGTACATGTACAACACACACTTGTGAGAGAGCATCGTCGCGAGTAGTGGCTCTCTCTGGTATATACACGTTTGAATGTGCAGGCTCGAGTCCAATTCGAGGCATCGTCGGCATACAACCGGTTGTTGTTGTGTATTATACTCGCAAGCGAATTCGCTCGGTCTCTTTAATCAATATATATATTTATGTATACATAAACACACATAAGTTTTTTTTCTACTTCAACTCTGATAAAACAATACATTTCAGGACAATTCAATATTCATATCTTTACCCACATGTGTTTGTTTATTTTATTCGTGAGCGTTGTGGATGTTTGTTCGGTTATCAACTCAGCATTTATCAATTGTCACTGAGTGATTAATTTTCATTTTGTCTGATGAAAAAATCATTTTTATTCTTGTTTATTGATAATCATTTGTGAAACGTGTGTAAAAAAAAATATTTTCTCTATTTTTAGTTTGTGTGTTGGTTAAAGTGCTGTGAGAATTTCATTTTTGTTCTCCTTTTTTTTTACAACAATCTCTCATAATTGTTATTATTAGTTTGCGTTTTGGCTTGGAGAGTAATTTGAAAGTGCTGGCCGAAAAGAAGAAAAAGAGTCAATTCCACCAGAGTCATGTTGATACTACCAGACATAAAGCTTCAGGTAAAACAGCGCCATAATTGCAACTTCCGGTTCATTGCCTTCTTGACTTCTTGGAGAGAAATTTTTCTTTATATAAATATTTCTTTTTTGTTTTCTATTCTTTACAATCTACAATTTTCACCACATATTTTTATTTCTTATTCATTGTACTCTTTCATTTTTGTACAATCAAATAAATTGGCAATAACAATTGTGCTATTACATGACTGTGCTTATGTGTAAACATTTATCATTGTCATGTGAAGTTTTTGGTCGCGGTTTATTTGAAATTTTTTTATTCCATCACATCTCTATTTCTTATATGTCCTATTGCGCTCTTGTATAAATTCCTTGCTCAGCGCGTCGGCCGTTACGCTGCTGATTACGCGAGTTCGCTGACTAGCCCCAGAGCATCCATATATTTACAAGAGCGCCCTGTATACACATTTGTGTGTGTGAATGTGTATAGGGAATAAAGTGTTAAGGCTGTGTAAAAGCGGACGCGCAGCACGCACATTACACGGCAACCTGAATGCGGTTGGAGTTGCTTCGTAACTATGCAATTTAAATCGTTTCATAATAACGACCACTGCTGCTATAAATGTCCTGTGCGATCTTTAATTAGTGATCATTCGTACGTATCACATTATGTCCATCCATATATGTGTTTATATATATATTTGTGATTATTTATGTGTGACATATGTATTGATGAATATATTATTGGCGATGTATTGATACGGAACAGGTGGATTTTTATGTAATCCACACGACAATGATGCATTCGTCGGGGTGAAACGCTGCAATGAATACGTTCACTTCAAATTTAAACCGACGGATTTTATGCTGAATTCTTTTATTTACATCATCGTTGTTATTTCATCGATCATTTGCATAAAAATTTGAATGAACTATTTTTTATATTATGCAATAAAATTTGTCGTAATGTTCAATGATTCATTCCGGATGATGTAAAAAAAACAGAATTGGATGGTTTTGACAATTGTTTTAATGTTTGTGAGATTAAAATTGTAGAGAAACGATGATATAAATATTGAGAATGGGGTGAGAAGAATCCAATGAATTTTTTACAAACACCAAAGAAAAATGTGGAAACTCAAAAATATTTATTCAATTCATCCCCAAATTTTGTTTATCTTATGGAATGATTATACATCTGGTCAATTAGTCGATGGAATTATTGGAAAATGCATCATCGAAACAAGTGGTAACGATGCACCATCGACCGGACGTCTCGGTCAGTGACCGATTTCAATTTCTATTACACTGATTACGAAAAAGAGAAGAAACCCTGTTAAATTAATCAATTAATTCAACGCTCGGTTCAATTTTAATATTCATGGTATACATAAAAATATGAATTCAATAGTTATTATGAAAATTTGTAATTTATTTCGCGCATCAGTACTGATTGCGTGACGTACTATTCAAGGTCGAGGAACTTCATGTAGGGTTCATGGTGATTACGTTTGCGGCGCAGTTCTTCTTCATATATCCTTCAAAACGTTCATATCTATTCACATACATTCACATCATATAATACGTTATCGTACATGTATGTAACAATATATGCATACGGTGTCAAAACTTTTGCTTCTATTCCAAATGCTTATGCGAGGTTTTATTTTACATTACAAGGTGGACGCGTTCACTGTAACGCTAATTATTATGATTGCACTTCCGTTTAAACTTTTGCGGTGTCGATGTTCAACTGCGAAATTATGAGTTCAAGATGGCATGAAAATGGTACGATAGTATCCATTTTTTATTCGTCTTTATGAGCATACGTGTGGTGTACACCACATGCAATTGGAGAGAGCACGTGTGAGTTCATTCGTTATGTTGCGTAGTTTCATATTCGTCGCGCATATTTTGTGATTTAATTGAAGTGAAACAAATCTTTGGCACGGAATTCGCCATGATTTTTTTGTTTGTCAAGAAATCATTTATT
>JABMBR010006957.1:0-56510 GCA_018881525.1 Meteorus sp. PSUC_FEM 10030008
ATATATATATATATAGATATATATCTGCGACTCAAGGGAAAAAAATCTGCAATTGCAAGCACTATATACAAAGGAATAATAATAATGGCGGTAAGGAAAGAGAGACTTAATAAAAGAAAAGAGGGAGTGAACAAAATTATTTTTCTTCCTTGCCAGTGTTCATTCACTAAGGGGAAAGGCAATTATGTCGGGGCGTTGGACACCGAGGGATGCAAGAGAATAAAAGAGAAAGAGGGGCACAAGCGGAAATGGAATACGCAGGAGAGATGAAGAGTGAATATCGCTTGAGTTAGGTGGCACAAGAAGAACGATGAAGAGGAAACAACTGTAGAGAAGGAAGAACAACTGGAAGCATAAGACAAGGGGTGGTTATAGGAGGAGGATGTGCACGTGTTTTGAGAATTACGCTCGAAGCTCCTTGTCACCGTTACGGAGTTCAAGAATTATGCGGAAGCGCGCGGTCGACCGGAAGACAATCCAATTACGTTGCCTCAAGAAGCCATAAAGCAACCCTCTTTCATTCCCTATATATCTATATATGGATACATGAATTTTTCTTCGCTTTTCACTTCACTTCATCTATGAACCCCTGAGATGCAATTTTTTTGCTGCTATGACTGCAAGTATCGGCACGATTATTTTAACGTCTAAATGTATATGTTTTACGTTGTGTTATATATGCATGTGTAGGGTTAGTGCTGAAGGAAATTATTAATTGATATTCTATCATGGATGGAGTGGGTTGAGGGGATTAGACGTGACGGAGTAACAGTTTTTTTTTTCTTTATTCTTTATTATCATGCATTAATTATTCTCAAGTAGCACACAGCTGTTTCACTGATAAACAAGATGAGCGTGGAATTTTTTTTTGTCCCGTCTCCCTTGAGATGTCGAGTATAATTAGATGGATATATAGAAATAGAGGATGCACTACTAACAAATTTATCCAATGGCAATATACGGGAAAAGTAATTAGCGAGTTGACATACCTGAACGGACAGAATAAAATATACGTGGATGGACATTATATGTTTGAAAGCAATGGATATCTAGGGAGTGTGGTAGATAAATGAATGGAGAAATACTACAGTTATGTATTTTTGCGGGATTGGATATTGACTGATTTGAATATCTTATTATGAATTTATGAGGAAGGGGAAAGATATGAGAATGAATTTATTATTAACTGACGGACAATATTTTTTGTACACCGCTATTGATGAAAACAAATTCATGTTAATCATGTTTCTATTCGATGATAATTCGTTTGTACAATAATTATATTAAGAATATGAATAGTTTTTTTTATATTTCAGATAAATGTGTTATTCACTTTTTGAGCTAATAATTCACGATAACGAATTATATTACCTGAGATTGTACAGTGAATTGAATGAGATGGGTACTCGTCGAGTGCTGACGTGGCATCAACTGAAAATAATTTACTTCAATTATAGAACCGTCACATATATATTCAGTTGCTAGGAACAGAATATGACATGACGGACATGTCACTATCTATTGACTGCGCGCAGATTTCATTGTGAAATTGCCTTTAATATAATTAAAATGACATTTCCAAGGTGTCACCATCACTCAATTGACTCGTCATAGGGGACGAGAAAAAAATATATAGGAAAATCAAAGTCAAATTGGACACATACGCAGACCAAATGAAAAAAAAAAAAAAAAAAAAAATTAAATTAAAAACTACCGGCAAACAAATATATTGTTCGAAGCAACTGTATCGCTGTGGAACCACTTTCAAATTGGAACTGTGGGATGCTAAACAGTTTATTCAATTATCAACTTGGAATTAATGTGCACACACAAACATAAACATTTGTGCACATATACGTACATGTACATTCATGACATACAACATAAAAATTGTAATTTATATAAAGAAGTGAATCATCGCTGGACACGAATAGACTTTGCAAGAATAATTTACTTCATAATTATCATATCTGTAAGAATGAATTTGCAAGGAAATGTCATTCGAGTATGAATAAGCAGAGAAACAATCGACATTTATTTTTTATCTCAGTATGGAATGGTTCTTTTGACGAACATTGTGCGAAAACAAGTACATAAACGACTAGTTAGATAACTCGGGGAGACATCCCGAAACAAAATTATTTTTATGGTTTTGTTGTCATGAGAATTGTTAATATATTGAAGAGTAATATCCAAGGAATACTTCAGTAATAGACATGCCTTGGATATATTCGTATATGTAACTACTTATAAATTTGATGTAACGTATTTGTATGTGCACTGGAATCCTGAGCCAGGCGCAATAAGTCGTTGCTTGGGTTGCGTTAGTATATATGAAAGAGTGAGATGGTGTCTACTGTAAAGCCTATACGTGCTCGCCAGCTTCAAGTACTTTCAAGTTATTACGCCTTTGACGTTGAATACTGCCGTTACTCAGGCGTATATCGTTTAACGTACACAAAGTTTCATATAATGCCAAGACTTGCCAAGTAGCGAAAAGCAACGTCAACTGCATAAAACTCATCATATAAAACTGTCGTTTATTTAT
Source organism: Meteorus sp. PSUC_FEM 10030008 (assembly GCA_018881525.1). Taxonomy (NCBI): domain Eukaryota; kingdom Metazoa; phylum Arthropoda; class Insecta; order Hymenoptera; family Braconidae; genus Meteorus; species Meteorus sp. PSUC_FEM 10030008. The sequence goes on from JABMBR010006957.1 coordinate 2,549, forward strand.
TCTGCTTTATTACTTATCAATATCATTCAAATTATTTTTGTTTTTATTTATGATTTTCTTCGATTTTCAGTTTCTCCATTCAATTTATCGGAAGAATGTAAAAGAAACTGAATTTTAATTACTGATGTTAATACATGAATGGACGAGGCAATTACGGATTTGATTAAAATTTCCTCATTTGAATTCTCACACAAAATTTATATGTGTGTATGGTGTATGTTGAAGGTGTGCGAAAGAATTGGACCAATGGTATAACTATATTGTTTATTAATGTGTGTATGAATGTGTGTGCTGCGTCACACGTGTGCGTTTTGCGACTTATTGTGGGAATCGCTTTTGGAAAATTAATAATACGTGAACATTCCTGTGTGAGAATATTGCTTGTGTGTGAACTCTCACATTGCTGAATCGACGTATATTATTATCGAATATACATGTATATACTTTGGTGTTTGTATAGGAAAATTCATTATCAAGCTTTTATTATTTGTTAATTACACAGAAAGAAAAATGAAGCAATGCGATTTATAATGGGTCATTTATTCTTTTCTGTTTTTCCAACTCTTCCGTACATTAAACTTCGTTTAATATTTGAATACAAGAGGATGATTAAATTCATTTCAGAATCTAATTATACTTGATAATATATCTTCATTTTGATACCTAAATTTATATATTAGCTATAAGTTATAATCAATATTTCACTTGTTGATGTTTATTCGATTACAATCGTTCATGATTGAATATCATTGGATTATTATTATTGAACTAGACGTATTTATGTTACGTATATATGTATGGGTGTGAGCTTTATGGTGTATATACGATTGCATATCCAACAGATATAGAGACACCGCGATCCGCGTCGACCTAATTACTCAAATTACCTTGGACGGTAAGGGAGGGTTAGCCAACCACCCATCGTGAAACCGCTAATCAACGAACGGTATAATTAATCTAACTGAGATAACAAATAGAGGAAGAAGAATAGGATATATTTAATTATTTTCATTTAATCTTGGTCAACATTTTCAATTTTTTTTCATAAAATTATTCTCGTAATAATTCATTTTATTTCTCGGATAGAAATTATTTCGTAGATGTCTTTCATTTGTCATTAGTACATTCATTTTTTTTTTCTTTTTCATTCGCAACTTGTTTTCTTCTCTACGACTCTTCCCCTATTCTCTATTTACATTTTTGTTCTTCGTATTATAGTCGTTTGTGATGAAACGATTATAGGACAGAGTGTGTAAGTGTACAAGAGAAGGAGTGAGAGACAAATTGATTCCAATTGCCTTCCTACGTGCATTCACCAACGAGAATTGACGACGAACTTGGTAAATTGGATAATCGCCAGGAGCGCCTTCGTTGGTAGAAATCGTAGGGATCTTCCGCACCCTCTGTTACCACTCCTCACATTTTTTTTTCTCTTGTCTTTTGCTATTCAGCCTTGTCTACCTGTTTCTTTGCATACATCGTCACACAATTCGCACGTTGGATCGATCATACTGACGTGACACCGTCTTATGAAAGTGTTCTAGAGACATCAGAAAAGAACTATTTCTGTCAATATATTCATTTCCTTTGCGGGAGAAAAAAATTTTCAGTTGGAAATATTTTTATCATTTATGTTTCTTTATTCGTTGTGGGAGAGAAAATTCTTTCAAATGCACAGCGAGAGGAATTTATTTATGCGGTTTCTATTTTGCGAGAATAATATTAAAATGCAATGTGAGAACATACATAATAGCCGATATAAAATCCAAGATGAACGCTGAACCAGTTTCCAATCAACGTTTCAAATTTGAATGATGACGTATGAAAAGGAATCGAATTTTATCTCTGGTCGTCTTCGTGAAGTCTTCATGCTCTATTTTCATTTTACTATCTACAGTTCAATTATCTATTTATATCGACTCATTTTTTTCAGTCCCTTCTATGGGATCCATCGGTTTTTTTTCTACTCAATCGTATCATTTTTCATATTTCCTCGTACACGAGCGCGAAAACTTTACTCGTCTATGATTCTGAATATTTTCCCGAGACGCGAGCAATTTTCAAAGACCAAAAGTCCCACGCGAGTCGTTTTTGGGACTTTTGTAGGTGAAGAAAAAAAGAAGACAACACAATTCTCATGAGAGTTGAACTGGCTGCATTACATATATAGGCACACGTTTATGGGAACGTAATGTAGAGTAAAAGTGAAAAGGATAGAGATTAATAGTGTAAAAATTTCTTTCAAATTCCCGAGTAATCTCTAGCTCTGCTGTTATTCCGAGTCATTTGTCTGACTAATTTACCGAGGTGCGCTCAACCGTCGGATCAAAAGCACTTCATTGCCTGGACATTATTATTCCCCACGTCTCCATAATATTCTTTCCGTTTATTTTATTCATATGAAATCATTCTATATGAAAAAACACGATCCAAACCATGAATTTACCTTCATAATTGAATAGAGAAATATAAAATGAAGTGTGATTCTCTTATTTTTATTTATTTTCATATTTTAATGGTGTATGAAGAATTTCATATTGAATTTTGTATATTTCAGCTGCACCGCGTGAACGTGAAGAATTGGATGAAACGAATGCCAAACCAACAATTCATAGGGTGTTATTGATGCCGGATCTTGAAACGGAACTTCGTCCTACATTTGGTTTCGACGATGAGGATGACCATGAGATATTCAACCCTTTCCGTCTTTACTTCCCTGAATTCAAAAATCCAATTCCGGGAATTTTGGACAGTCTGCAAAGTGAGTGGATCCATTAGAATGATATTATGACATGATAAATTTGATCTTTCAGAAGTTCAATTATAGTCATTTTCTCTTCCGTTAACCGACATGGGTCCTGAGTTGATGTCCAGAATTAAAAATGCGTGAAACGAAATCCGATAGACGTGTAGACAAATATTCGTATTTGAATCAACGATATGATACACACGTTTCGAATTGTCAAGGGTGTTAAATAATCCTTGGAAGGATAAATAGATATGGATCACTCACATATGAACGATACACAATCGAATAAAATTGAGTGATACCTATCAGATTTGTTTTTCTCTATGGAGTGCAAATTTTCATGAAATAACGATGTTAAATCACCCTACCGTCGTGATTGCAACCATTTACTATGTATACAGAGCATAAATATTCATTTATGTATGGGTTTCATATTTGTAAATATGATCCTTGACGCCAGCTCTCAACGATATTTTATTAATTTTGATTAATATAATTGATTCAAAAATATTGTCCTGATACGTGAAAATGTCATTTCAGAAATAGCAGCAAAACTTTGACTTTATTCAACTTCTAGAAACTATGAATTTTTCATTATGAGCTCGAGAATGGACATGATTTATCATCTACATCATTCAATTCCCTCTAATTATAACTGAGAGAAATAACGGAATCCAACTCGACATCTCGTTATTAACCCAACGTATATTCAATTATGAGAGAATTGATTTTGTTAACAAACTCTCACCATTTTACAATCATTTCACATAAATACTGAATATCGGGAGTAAAATTTACATATTCGAATCTCGCAATTTCCTCGGGAACTTAAATATTCTTTAAGTATGATTCACTCGTCCAGTTATGACATATAAATTTTTATTTCAATAAAAGTATATATGCAATTATTCCTCCAGTTAAAATACTGTCACACATCGTTTTAGATGTATTGACAGATATCAAATAGATGTTCATGCTGCCATAGCACTCTCTACCATCCTACAATACACAATGACGTACTGGAAATTTTAATTGATGCAATAAATCTACCTATCATCGCAATATTATTCCTCAATATTTGTTCGAATGTCATAGCATCACATTATTGTAAAATTGAAACATTTTGATTTGCGCATTCATCGAATCATGTACATACATACACACGAATAATTATCAATTAGTAACAAATCGACTCATCCATCAAATTTTATAAATTCAATTGAATAGTATTAAGCTATAATTCACAATCAATACTTGAAAAATAATTTTATAGTAGACTACTGGCACTATTCCAACGCCGAGAACACTCCAGTATATATATTCTGATACGCGTGTTAAAACAACCCCCGGAAGTGGCCAGCATACATGAAGCACTGTCCATTGTACATACCGGTGTACATGTGTTCGAGAAGGGGCATCATAGATGCAGCACAATGGCCTCACGGTCATGTTACATTCATATACATGTAATAATTATATATTGTATGTCCATACTAGTCACTACAGGATATAACGGTTTAAAAGACTGCGAATGATATGTTTCGCACTTTTTCACATTTTAATTTCCACGAGCGCAATACGAAGCACTTTTTTTTTCAACTCTGTATCATTTCGAATTTTGCAAGCTTTTTATCATTTGATGCTTCGCCTTTGTAATTCATTGAATATACAGTGAATCGATGAGTGTTTGTATATTTATATCGTTGCAAATATTGGCAGTGAATTAATTTGTTGCCATGAAAATGGAAGTTGAATGCATTCACGGTAATGAGAATATTTAACTGAAATAATGATTAGATATTCGTGATCCGTTTCAATATTTTTATATAGTTGTACGATTTAATGAATTCATTAATTGTGATCTTTTGACCTACACGAATGTACGCGATTGACACCATAATTGTGACAATTGTGTGCAATCATCATCCAAAGCAACGACTGGTGATTTTTTTTTACTGTTGGTGTTCAAAAGTTTTTATGTATGTGGTTTACATGATGGATTTCTCGTGTGAGAAAAACTCTGGTGTATGTGTCAGTTGCAGACTGTGATGAGATAGGGTCGAACGATAATGGACGCGTGTCAATTCAGTTTCTGTAAAGCGACCATGTTTTTGGCAGATCTCGATTGACTCTCATGATGATGTGTTTGATGGAATAATCTATATCAGCAGTTATTGAAGAATTTGTTTAGATGGTTGATGAGAATTGGTCACCTTCATATGAGCTGTTTCTTTATGTTGGATATTTATTGTTTCCTGTTCAGAGTAATTGTTTTATAATCGAAATATTATCTTTGTACTGCATCATGTTTATTTGAGATGAATATCGATGAATTCTATCATTAGGATTGATTTGTTATTCATTCGCATAAATGTCAAATTTCTTTGTCTGGTGTTATTTCATCGTTTATGAATAGCATCTGAACTTTTGTGCTGAATTATATCGTCAATGTATCATATAAATGTTCGTCGTTACTTTCTTAATGGATATACGTCACACTTTTAACTGATCTGGTAAGAGTCTTAATATGGACTTAATTGGAGGACATTGACCAATTCCCTCAAATAATTTCTGAAGCAAAGTGATGCCAATATTTATAATTTGATACGAATACGAAGATGAATGAAATGCTATTCAAGGAATTCAATCGGACGATCATTCTTTGAAGGATTTGTAATCAGTTAAGAGTTTGAGTGCTTTTCAATGATTTTGATATGAATCGATTTTCAGCTATCGAGTAGGGCTCAATTAATTTTCTTCATTGAGACAATACTATTTGAGCTATCTAATAATGATATATTGATTGACTCCCAATTCATGATGACGATCTTTTGCCCTCTATCAGAAGGAAATGAATCGAAACACAGAATTTTATATTTGCAACATTCTCTTCGACAAAGATCACGTTAAATAATTGTTGATGTTTAAATCTCGTTCTTTTTCTATTTTTCATTGAATGTTTGATCCAAAAAAAAAAACGCTAACCTTCCAAATGATAGTGCTGATAAGAATATTGTGACTGTATATGACATGCCATCGAAACAAATTTGTTTAATCAAATAAAATTGAGTGGCATGAAGTTATTGTAGAATTTCTATGCAACAATACACATAATATTGAGTGCTCGATATATTTATAATGGCACAATGATTAATATGTCTTCTTTTCTATTTGTTCCCAGTTCATTATCGTCGGAAACATAAATTTTACTTGATGGAGTATGCCGTTCATTGTCCCTCATAATCATTTTGTTTTGTTATATTGAAAATGGCCATTAAGGAATGAAGTCAAGGGCTCAAGTGAAGAAAGAAACGCAGAAAAAAGAAATGATTCGTTGGAGGAAAAAATGAATAATAAATGTGTTCGAGTCCCAGTTACACTTTCACCGCCGAAAGGCATCAATAATCGTGCGAATAATTATTTGGCCATGAGAGAAAGAGAAAAAACATTTCACGAGACGAAATAATCGACATATTCTCTTTTTTTTCTTCTTGAATATCGAAGATAATGAGTGATATGAATACTGAATGTAGTGGTATAACTGCACAGTTGGACGAAAAAACTGCAATTCGAATCGCGTGCAAACTCATGCGGGTCACTTGAATTTGCAAGAAAGGAAAAGTGGTAGGAGAAAATAAGTAATGGAATTTATATCACAATCCTGCATATGACACACCTCGATATTGATATATTGTTATGATATAATATATATTCTAACTTTGATCGCATATGAAATATTTGTTACGCAAATGATTTAAGAGATGGATAGAGATACAAGAAATAAATAAAAGCCAACGATCGAATGGACGGAAGTTGGCCGAACGTTTCGACAATGTATTGATGTGTATGTAATGTATCTATGTGTAGTAAATAGGCGGATGAGACCAGTCACCGTTAATGTTTATTGTTTCAAGCGTATGTATAAATCTGGTGTAGCATTTTATCGTTGACTCGTCAATTTCAGTGTTTGTATACTCGCTGATATATTTTGGACAAAGTCGCAGAACAATTTTCATAGCACTGTGTTTTATATTTTATTTCATTGATGATACAATAACGATCAATGATTAAATCACAAATTTTAAATATTCATCTTCGATGTATGTTACATTGCATTTCGATTCTTCATTCTCATGAATAATGAAAGAACAGCAAAAATCATATGAATAAATACCCCGAAGTAACATTTTTACCTTCAATTTATTTTCAATTCAGATATGTCTGGTAAAATGTCGTTCAATTATTTGTAAAATACAGTTATTGAATTAGTTGACGAAGAAAGAGAAGAAAAAATGTATGAAACACACAAATTCAGTATATCGTATAGAAAGTGGAGTGATGAAAAATTCCGACCCGGGTAAATGCATGAATAATTCGAATGAATAATTTTGTCGTGGTGAGCACGTACGTCGTTGTGTTGCGATTTCCTGTCATAATAATAATCGAGGGGTTATGGAAACGAGGAGAAGAGTTGCGACAGGATACAGCTCGAAGGGCGGGAGGGATCGTGTACGACACATATACTTTCTATATACATATATATTGAAATTTTATATGCTACAGATATTATATATATATATATTTCATAGCCGACGAGACGCATTGTGAGCATTGGATAATATATGCAGAATTTATCGGCTCGTTTCCATGCACGTGTTCTATATGTTGCGCTATAAATTATCGATGTTATTATTGCCATTGTTGTTATTAATATTTCGAGTTTATATTTTTAGGTTATGCATAGGAATAATATCAACAGTGGGAATAATACTGATGACATTTTGATATCATCTATTTTCTCAGCGTCATTATTTAATCTGATTAATATCAGAACGATAGGCCTGGCTTATTTCAATTCTTTTGATTATGTCCAGAGTCGTGGCATTAAATATTGATCTTGTCGTTCCTGATGCTCATAACGATAATTCAAGTCCCACTATGTTGAATTGAGAGAATCTATTCAAACTAATGGTATCTGCATCGTCGAACTAGAATATCATGACAAATCACAACATTGTCTAACTTTTGCTGAAAACAAATGTGAAGATGATAATCTTTCATGAAAAGTTGCTTGTCATGTTGTACCAGAAAGAATCAGAGTAGCAAAAAATTGAAGTGTCATTCATGTTATGATGGAAGAGGTTTTTCTTTTCTATAACTTCTATTATTCATTTATTTTCTCGTATTATTGATGAAAATTTGTGAAAATTGACAAATGGATGGAAATAGATGATGATATGAAGAAGGGTAACGATATGGCACCGTCTATAAGAGAAACTTTCACAGTTTCCTATCATAAATTTATTCATTCCAACCTCATACAAATGCGCATATATGATTTCTCGTTTCCCGCTCCATAGAACAATGAATATGTGCATACATATTTCTCAGTGTTTTTCCTTCTATTTTTGTTGGAAAAATTTTGGCAACGTGGTGCAACACATCTGAAGATAAAAATCTCGAGAATTTCATCAATCGCAATAAGTTTATTTTGTCGTAGTTCCATTTCATTTATATCGGAAAAAGAAATTTTCGTCGTTTTTCATAGAATAGTTCGAATCTTCGACAAAATGAATGATTCTTATTGGGATTTCAGAATAAAACTTGATATGAATTTGAATATTGAATAAATTTGCAATGTAATGCCACGAATGCCAATAAGACGATGATATTTTCAACATCTCATTTCAAAATCAATGAAATTGTGTGAGAATATAATCGAGTCGCGTAGTTTTCGCATTCTCAACGTGGATAAGGGACGATGAATGCCAATATAAAAGGTTCAGCGAGCCATGAAAATTCTTCTATATCGATGAGTCGCGTAATTGCCCTTCTCCGACGCGCATAGTAGTGTCCTTTTCTATCTCATCGTCTCTTCAATTGCCCCTCCCATTATTGCTTTTTTTCTTCTCCAATTTTTTTTAGTACGATTGCTGGAGGATCGGAAAAAAAGAAGCGGGAAGAAAAAAATTTTTCACAATGAAGATGGAATAAAAAAGATTGTGATCCTTCATTGTGTGGGGTACAAATAAAAGTATGAATTATTCCATTATCAGAGGATTTATTTTCATTCGAGATAACTCATTGAATTTCGCTATCACATTCACGATGGATATTTATGAGATTTTATATTTACATTTATGTGGATGGAACATCAATTAATTTATCATTGTTAATTTTTAGATACGATGAAGCGATTGAGGGATCAGATGAGTCGCATACCACAACCTGGACTGTCATTTCCAATTGGAAAAATACCTGAAGGCGCAAACAAGACATCAACCACAAAGGTGAGTCTCTTCACCCACGCAGATTTTTTTTTCGTTCCTCGCTTCAAATTGAAAAATATTTTTGCCCATTCATCCAATTTTCACTTTCACTATATTCCGCGTCTCAACTGATAGAGTGAGAAATGAAATACCAATGAAAAATGAAGAGAATTCTTTTGAATTTATTTTGTAAATGCATACGTCAATCATTCGCAACATGATCCATTCTCTGTGCGTCATGTTCATGCCACGTGAATTGAACGTGTGCAAGAGCGAATTTGTGTGAACATGCTCATATGAACCGGGATATAACTCAGCAAAATATCATCGCGTGTATGTCAGGAATTCTATTCGTTTTATTATTGCCAATTCGTGCAGTGCAAAATAAATTCAACCGTTATAATGTGGTTTTGATTGAACATACAGAAGTAACGTTATTTTGTTTCATCCCCTCCAATTCAATTAATTTAGGTGATTGGCGGCCATGTCGTGACAATCAACGAGACAACATACCGCGATGATGATCCGAATTCAACATTCGTCTTCAAAATACGCACAGTTGATGTTGAACCACAAAATGCGACCGATATATTCGTGAGAGGTGATACCAGTGACGAAGCCGGGAACAGCGGAGGTGAACAAACGGAAACAGTCACTGCATCGCCAACCAAAACAAATGACGCATCATCGGAAAGAAGTGTTGAAACAGTTGAAGAGCCGGGGAATAACGAAATACCAGATAATCAAGTTGAAACTCTCCAAGCTTGAAGAAAAATATATGACCCCTTGTCCAAAACTCCATAACGTTGTTATGATATTTTCAAATTCTCCGATGTTATTTTCAAAATATTTTATACTATTCATTATATTGTGATGAAGGAGTATTTATTATATTTTTCGAATCATATTTTATCCGCAATTCAGGGGATTGATGTGAAAAGTGATATCTAATAACGTAAAGCAACTATATACATATAAATAAATATAAATTCATAGTTTAATATGTAAAATGCGTAATGATCTTATATTTACCTGTGTTTTTCATATACAAAAAAGATATTCATGTCGATTTGGACAAATTCCAGTTCATCGATGTTCGCATTTTATAAAATCTTCAAAATGAGAAGATAAAATAAAAATTCTTATCTACAAAATGAGAGGGGGAACAGAGTAACAGTCGTTTTTTTTTGATATCTCACATGTATACGTATATGTACACACATCACATACACACATTTATTCGATAAATCTCTATACGTATACATTCTTAATCAATGTGTACAAATATAGAATTCTCTCGGGCAATTCGACATTACGAATGAGAGGGATGTCTCACAACTTGATATGCATTTTGTATACAAAAGAGCGAAAGAAAAACAAGAGCGCGATTGCTGTTTCCATATAAGAACACGTCTGGTCGCGATTGCAGACTTTAATTTCATTCATATTGAATTATTTGAGCTTATTGACTTTGTAAAAATTCATCCTATTGGTTTTTATACCTCGAAAAATTTATTTATAGCGATCGGAGTGTCTTATCGATATGGCGAAGCGTCGCTTCAGGGACGCATTCGGTTAGAGCTTTTCTGAATCCGTCACATCTGGATAGCCTTTTGAACATTATTTTTGCATGATTTCTAAAAAGGAAGAAAAGTGAACATAGAAACACGAATAAACAGGCGTGAAAAGGTATGACATTCATATATTTTAGCAGTGTGAAAAGTAGAGATACCTTGCATCTAAATTGCCGTCCATCAACAATTTGGCACCACTACCTAACAATTTGTCTCTCACATCTCGTGGTAATGTCATAGCCAAACTCGGACCAATACGATCTACCATTGAACTGAGCAACCGTGCAGTTGTCGCTCGTACTACAGCATTTTGATGGCTAAATAAAATCGGTGCAATTGGATAATGAATTAATCAATCAATCAATTGATTAACTAGTGAATAAAAACATTTATTCAATTTATCCGAGATAAATCACCTCACGCCACGATAAACGATCACTGCAATTGTTCGCTGGGGTGGTAAATGTTCTACCATACGATCCAATGCCGCATTGCTGTCAGCGCGAAGAAATTTATTTGTGTCTGCTGTTCGGTGAAGCAGTGGCCCAACGATATCATCAAGATCCTGGATGGGGAAAAAAAGAATCAAGAATGAAATAAATCTTCTATTAAAGTTCTACCACTCGATTTGAATGAGTGAGCAACATTCAATACAAATAAAGTTGTTCATTTCTCACCTGATCAATACAACGTGCCCCTGTCGCAAATGCGTCGCCAGCAGCTAAACATGCTATTCTCGCAACTTGTGAGCGCAGATTTCTGACATGCCGACCTAATAATCGACCAATAGTGCCCGGGGGACAGGTGTCCAGTTGCTCCGGCTCCTGCCTCGCTATTATTGACAGTGATTTCAATCCTTTCACTGTCACTTCCCTGGAGTTGAATTAATTATTTAATAACAAGGCTATTATGTTTAGACGCGTTAACCAATATTTTTCATTGAAAGGTAAATGAAAAATTGCAAGGTAAGGGAATGGATAGCAAATACGGGTTTCCATACCAATCGTTACTTTCAAGTTGAGTTAAACATTGTGACGTTGACGATTTCAATTTCCCCGTTGGCTTTTCTACATTGTGACTTAATGCCAATGGCACTGGCACAATTTTATTTGGTCCTGTTCTCATTTTTATGCGACTACGCGGCACTCGTGATTGGAACCTCTTTGGAGTTGCCACTTCATTTGCGTCTGACTGCGTATGATATGAATAGGAAATGAACGAGAAAAACAAGTAGAAAATAATTTTATGACCCAGATGGAAGGATTCTAATATCTTACGTGTATCCCAACAATTTCTGGTGGCATTGACTCTCTCGAGGAACCACTCAATATTCGATTAATTTTCCCAACAGTCACAACACGTACTTCAGTATCTACTGGAAGCTCATTTGTGTTCAATTTGGTCTACAAAATATATCAAACTTGTTCAATCGATATCTTATACTAGAATTGTTATCAGCAGAACGTCAGAGAAAATACAAAAAAATTAATATCTTTTGTATTACCACTGAAACAATTTCATTGGTGATTGAAACATTCTCATGTTTCACCGAATTTGCGGTAAGAGAGCTCAACTCGTGGATAACCAAGGTGGAAGTTGTGGTTTCAGTGGTCCCCTGAGATTGTCGAATGTCGAGAGGTTGAAAAGCGACTTCACGATACTCTGCTGCGGCTCGGGAGTGTGGTCGAGAGGAGACGATTATTGAAACGGCCTTGGAGTTTTCTTTCACCTCTCGATTCTCATCCTCATCCCCTTCTACTCCCTCTTCATCATCAGCTTTCAATTTCTCTTTTTGTTCTCGGAAATCACCAGACTGTAAAAACGCTTTCGAATCTGAATTAATTGGATTCAATGGTGCCGAGTCCGTATCGATCATGGGCTCATTCGAATAATGTCTATCGAATGCCTGTGAAAGCAGAGCGCAAAAAGAGAATTTAAAACTTAATAATCATCCAACTGTTATCGTAAGTTCGTGATATTGATGTTTTGTGCAACACGTCAATGAATACTGCAGGTAATGATGTTGAGAATTCATACCAGAGATATATCCGGACCATCATTTTCATCAAAAGCAATTGCTTTGATTCCACTTGACTTGCGAGAATTCATGACTTCCCTCGTCACTTCATCAATTGAATTGCTATCATTGGAGATAACTGACGAGCCTGAGGGTGGATCAAGCGTTGGATGATCATCGCTATCGACCTCACGACCTGACATCACATCATCAGAACTTGTTTCTTTATCAATGTCTGTTGAGTCAGTCGTAGTACTCGATAAAATATTAACTGGCAACTGAAAAGAGAAAGAAATAACAGTGAAGAATAGAGGAGCATAAGTGTTTTGAATATTTTGTATTTGAAACTCATTTGATGAGATACCTGATCTATTGAATTTCTACGTGATGGATTGGAATTTTGAGTGATGATATCAAAAGCTTTTTCTGGACTGGAAACTGTTATATTGCTTTCATCGCTCGTCAAATTACTTCCTCCTTCATTATCTCTTTCGTTGGATGTATCGCTTGAAAATTCGTATTTTTCCCTCTCGTGACCTTCATGTCATTGGGATAAAAAATTGAATTACGTGAGAAATTGAATTACTACCTTTGAAGCGTACATGTAGAAATTGAATCAATCTTCCTCGGCTTTTGTCGCGATACACGAACAAAGCCCTTTCACACCCTCTCAACCCTTCTCGCCACTATATACCTAACTCATTCAATTGCATTTCAGTGCGGGGATTGTCTTGACAGAGAATTTGATAATGAAAATAATTGTGCGGTACCGTCACGAGTGAATTGAAATAATGGTATTGCATTATCTTTATAAATTCAACGTTTAGACGGAAACGCTACCACAATTTCAAACGGATGTTTTACGTTCTCTTGCATTTCATCAATGTACGTACTTTTGTGAGACAAATTTCACAAGGGAATTTCTGAAATAGTGGAATGACTCGTGCCACTGTGAATACTAATTTGGAACTCTCATTGCTTTCATTTGTAATCTGACTATTTTTAGAATACTATGAGTGACATTCTGATTGATCATCCAATTTAGAAGTACTTCAGATATATTATTTAATATTATTTCATTCGAGTTTCAAATTTATCCAATACTGAATCTCTGTTTGATGTATTAACAACAAAATTTGCATAAAATTAATATGGATGATTTCAGGATTGCTTCCACAGGATTGAGAATAATTTTCTGTTGATTCAATCAGCATCTTTTATCAGTTTTTTCAGACCAACGATTTTTATCCCTTTCAACAGCAATAGCACGAAAATAAATTAATATCCCATTCGAACTAGAATGATGCCAGTGTAAATTGAAATATCGATTTCTATATTCACTACGTATTCATTAACCTTCATATACATTCGTTTACAATCACTCAACTCATTACTTGAACATATTCGTAAGGGTGGAGAACAACATTGGGCCACGTAATGAACTGTGCTCTTCAATATCTCCTCGAAACTGAATTGTCAAACATCCTTGAATGACTTTGTATGCATCACAACAAACACGATCTTGAAATGTAGTTTCAAGAAGTGGAATTGAACATTTTTATTTCTGTCACTGGGTTGAGAGTCCCTTGACACGGTCGTTAGACTTGACCAGTGGCCTATCGATTTCTTTAGACACACGTAAACCAACGATCGTCGTCTCGTCGTTTGTTCATGTATTCAGATGTACAAACAGAGATTCATATATAGAACAAGTTGATGTTGTTCAGTGGGGGTTGCTGAGGTTAAGAACCTTACGCTCTACTTCGTGTATAATATTTCGATCGTAAACTCTCTCACACTAACAACTTTAACAAAACACGCGATCATTTATTGTTCATTCACTACATAATGAAGAGAAAAAATACAAAATTTGGCCGAGCAACTTACACATGGATAAATCGAATAGTTAATATTATTTACGTATTTTCATGCTCCAAATAATTTTTCACTAATTTCAACATGTGAAGCGTAATAGCAGTATGAAGAAAAAATTCAACATTATGTTAATTGGAAATTTTTTAATTACCGGAACATTGTGATGCTTGATTGGTTGTTATCTGTTTTCGAGGATTCGCTTGCGCTGAAACATTTCGTCTATTTTTTTCATTATATTCTCTTGTCTCCTCCTCTATATCTGTGTTGCTTCTGAAAATGTAGAAACAGATCCGATCACATATTGTTCTTGACAAATGAGATATAAAAATAAAATTATTATTGCTCTAATATTGTTATGATTTATTTTAATCGTACATGTATTCAGCTTTTCGATTGGGCTTCAGTGAAATGATAGGGGTTGTGATGTGAACAGGTATTTCGCTTATTATAGATATTTCATCATTGATAATTTTTTCAATTCCGACTGATTGTCTACGTCGAAATGCACAAGGACAACAGATGAAAACAGATCGTTTAAAGATCTCAATGTCATTGCAACTTTTGATTAATTGCGGTGATGTCTTAGTTTCATCCTTGGATTCACTTGGCCACACGCAATATTTGAAAATCATTGTCACCATGTGATGTTTTCACTCAAGTATCATCGTAACAAATGTATCATGGCCAAATTCTATTTCCTCTTTCACTGATCAATATTATTCTCCATCGATTCGAATGTTGTTTTGTCACCTAACGTATATTGCCGCTCAATTGTTGAAATATGCTCACCAACGAATAATTGATGATAAACGAGCGGTATAAAAATTGCAGTAGACTTGTTACAAGGGCTTGTTAAAAACGTTAACTCTGACATTGCTTTTTTTCCTTTCCACATCAATTGGCATTGATAGATTAATTCATGTTCACTATAAGCGAGTGAAGAAAAATAAGCTCACACGAATATCCACAAATGTGAGATTAGATACGATGATTCAACTGAACGATTATTTGATTTCGATTTGAATTATTTTTCATGCAATGAAAGAATTTCTATTAATTTTTTTTTTTTGAGTGTTTGAAAAAAAAATTCGTTGTATTGACGTGTTAAAAAAAAGTATTACAAGTCTGACATATTCTCGACAGTAAAGTACGCACGACTGACCGCCCGTAAGCGTCGCGACGCTGACCACCGGTGTTTCACCCCGCGCGTCGCCTTCACCTTTCCACCTCATAGCATTTCGCCCCTTCTCTTTTTCACTTTTTCCTTCTCATTTTGCCTCTTCATTCTTCGCTTCCTCTATATATTTTCCCCTTTTCGTATTTTCACTTCATGTATGTGTGTGTGTGCACTCATCCATATATCCATCTACATATGTCAACTTTACTGCACGCTTACATATGAATAAGAACATGGGAGTGACCGCCACGCAGCTCTCTATTCAATTTTTACCTCTTTTCGCATTTCTTTGTTTCAAGTAAGTTACACACTCATACTCGACTTGCCCTTTTTTCCTCTCACTTCACCCTAACGCACTCCAAACATTCCGCGATATTTAATTCAAAGTGTCCCGCTCAAAGTCATTATTCGTTTGATGATATTAATTATGTCACATCAAAAGAATAAGTGAATAATGACTGAATTGCCTAGTTGACTTCTCATTTAGTTTTTTTTTATACAGGTACAACCTCAATCTCTCAATTTTTCCAGAAAATCAGTACACCAATCATCAATTAAACGAAATTCATTTTCATCTAAAGTTCATGAAGTTAATTACAATTGAATCAAAATGAAATGAGTAGCAGTGGAATTAATACACCTCAATCATCATGAAATATTTCATTCTCAGAAGGAAAAAAAAATTCAAATCAAATAATAACATCGGACATATTGAGTCAGATAATAATCCCATATAAGTATGACTAAAATGACAGAAATGATCGTAAAATGCTACATTACTCAGAATCTAAAATTAGTTCATAACCCATTGAAATAAAAGAGACGAAAGATAAAATACTGCCGAGCAATTTTACAAATGTACAAATTTACTTTTTTACTTCTTTGAAATCAATCGATTTTTCGACAATTATTCTAAATGAATAATCAATTCCAAGTTGCTTAATGACAGATGTTTTTTTGGTTAAGAAATGTATTTTATTTAGGGGCTATTGTTGATGGTAGTTCCATATTGAACGATCGATATCGTCCACAGAATAACGCCGAGCAAAGCATGTACACATGTAGGCTCAAGATAATATTGGTGTGTTGTGTACTTGAAAGGGGATTCCCCGACCTCTATGGTGAGTCTCTCATACACGTGGAGAGTGAATTATTCAGTGAGGTGGAATGAACGATAAGAGGCGGCGCGTGGATTCAAACCTAATGGGTCCCGCATGCCTATACTCCAACCCAATCGTGTTTCATGTGGTAGATATCCACAACATGTTGACATATAGTGCCGTTAATGTATATTCGATACATAAATTGAAGCTCGGTAATAAAAAGAATGAATATGAACTCAATAGCTCCGTTTTTATGTTATCTTTACAAATTACATTCTAATATTCCACTACACATTATCACGAATGTAGTCGAGTCAGAATGTTCATTCCTATTGTTTTATTAATCGGATCATCAAGTTTAATTAACCCAATTTTAAATGGTGGTAGTTCTTCAATATTTTGTTGCTCACAGTAAGGGGGATGTTCAAAATTTTTCGAACTAGTTTCAATATCATTCGTGTGATCATGACACGTGATGTTGGTGGAGTATTCAGTTGATGATTCATTGAATAAACTCGAAAATCCATCCATAACACAAATCGAATCTCATTTTTATCGTCTTGATTATCTCATGCCACGATAAGTAATTGTGAGAAGAGAGAATTATCACTTATTGTATCAATTACCCATTTGATGTGACTGGTATACTGGAGATTCGTCGAGATCGTGTATCAATGACCAGAGTTTCCTGTGATTGTTTACGGAATGGTGATCCAGACGTGGAAGATACTCCACGTTCAATTTTGTTCTTTGGAATGGAAAAAATTCAATCATTCTACTTGTATTTCTGTTAGATTGAGAGATCTCTACATCTCTCAAGAGCAAAACTCACCCACTCAGCATTGGTAGACGCTGAATCTACAGTTGTGATAGTTTGAGATACTTTTTTCCGTCTGTTATGACGATAACCTGATACGTATCTAGAAAAGAGGAAACAAAGTTGTTAGATTAGTTCATAAATGTCAACACTGTATCAGAAAATATTTTCCAATGGTCTTTCAAATTTTAGAGGTTGATTACGAGTCATGTGTTGGCTTCGGAGATGCTCGCCCATTGCGATCGTTTGACACTGGCCTAGATGGTTGTTTGATTCTATCACTTCGATATCGCTTTTGAATTTCAGCGTCGCGTAATTCAGATATTGATGAATGTGGTGCTGATGAAGGCATGTGATGATTTCCTTCATCAATCGGATGACGTCGACGTTGATATGCTGTACTGTGCCTGACAATCATCTGATGATCGTGAAATTGTCTTATTGGTATGCGTGATTCAATTTTAACAATTTCACGCGATCGATCGCCATAAATTTCATCCATTCGTTTATGAAAATTTTCTTCAGTTTTTCGTTGCGTCATTATTACATCCTTGTCATTCCATAGTAAAGATACGTTAACAGCACTAGTGCTATATTCATCATCCATGATTTCAATTGGTGAAGTGTACGGCAAACTATCGTCTATTCTGAGATTGACACTGTTTGATAAACCTAGAAATATTCAAGATGTTCGAAAGAGTTAGTTGATTAATGGTTCCTACAAGAACTATAACTTTGTGTGTGACATATTTACCGATATTCGTTGGTGAAGTAGTCCGATAGATTTTACCAACGTCATAACTCACTGAATGATTTCCGTCCTGGGAAATTAGTTATTTGATTTGATAAAAGCCAGTTCGTCATGAAACATTCATGAGTATTGATTTAATGTTATTAAGTATTAGATGAACATGTAATGAATATTTGTAACCTCGTCTTAATTAAATGATTTATGTGCAACATGAAGAGTGCAATGATGGAGAGGACATTTCGAAATCTGTTATGTGACATTACATTCCTTTTAAGAAAACTGTTCTCACTGCATGAATTAATACAATAACATAAACCATGTGCATTATTAAGTCAAAAAAATTTTTGCATAGTTGCGTGTATATAAATTGGCAATAGCATGAAGTCATCAACGAGTTGTTCAGTGAAAAAGTTAACGGCTGTATGAATGAGTAGAGAAGAAACAATCCAAACAAGAGAGGAAAATAAATCGAAATGACCACACGAAACTTTCATTCGCTTACTCTGCTCGGGGGCGGTACTAATTGCCAAGCCATGGGACGCTCGTTCTTTGGATGCAATCCAACGCCAACAGCCACGAAGTTTCTTTCAGTTGCAGATGTCGAAATTTTTCTCGATTCATTTCTATGGGCAAGAGAGAAATTCTCATTTAGTAATCGATTGACTTGCATATGAAGAATACTTGACTGTCATAAATGGAATGGAAAAGAAAAGGAAGAACACAGCAACACACATGACGGGAATTTTCACGACAATTACTTGGTTTTAAAATTTTTCTTGTTATTTTCAGTCTTTCCGTCCATAGAAATTATTTGACCCCGTGGTCTGCCAGTTCCTGGTGACACAGAGCCACTACCCGCTACGATCCAATCAACATCAGGACCTGATAATCCCAAACAGAATGCATGAACGCCAATTCAAAATCAATGGATAACAATTCTCAACACTTCACAAAACATTCATTCATTGTACCTGTAGCTATTTGTACTGTGGGTGAGATTTGTAAACCATAAACCACAAGCCCATCAGCCGACACCATTGGGAGCGATTTTCTAGCTAGTCGAGCTCTAATAGCTGCAACCATGTCTGCACTTTCTTTCAATTGTTTCGCAGCACATCGACCAGCTTGAAGAACTTCCTGAACGGAAGAAAAAAAGAGTAAAAAAAAGCATTTGTGAACAAAGTTGAAATATTGATAAATTTTATAAACGACAAAGGGTTTGCATAGTTATATTTAATCTTGCATATACCTCAGCCTCATAAATTTGTGCGAGTACAGCGAGTGTGTCCAAAGCTGCTTGCCTCACTCGCCTTCTTCTATCGCCCACCATCAAAGCCACTTTGTTTGCTACATTCTCTACTTTGAACTCGGTACTAGGAAAAGTGACCAGGGAAAAGATGAGCAGCTGGAGAGCATTTTCTCTAGTCTAAAAAAAAGTAGGAGGAGTGAATAACAAAGAGGAACTCATGAACCTTTGAAAAACCCTTTGAACCTTATGTTTATTCTTGTAAGTTTAAAAATAAACTCACTTTAGCATTTCGAGCGTCAATACAGTGGGGTTGAAGCAACTGCTCGAGAAATAATGCAGGTCGTAATCTCAACATGGCTATTCGAGCTAATTGTGCTGCATTGGGACCACCCTGACGTGATAGACCCCATGCAACTTGAGGTAATCGACGCTTTAAAGCCTCCTCAGACACTCCAGCAACCACAACCTGCATGCAAACATGAAATAACATTCATAAATTATTAATATCGTATATGTGTATGAATATTTCCATCCAATTATGTTCGATGGAACCTACTCTGGCAACAGCCATTCCAGCAGCAGCAACACGACAACTTCTCTCACCACCCAAAATACATTGCAACAATGATCCAAGTCTGGGTTCAATCGCAATCAAAGCTGATGATGTTCGTAATGCTGATGCAACTCTCTCTAATCCTCGAACTCGTGCTCTCCAGTCCTCCTATAAAAAATGAATTCTCTTAACATCCATTTTCCACCTCAAGCAACCCAACTGTGTTATTGTCCTGAAAATCTGCATTTAAACACACCACCATGTGACGTATTTTCTTCTCCATTTTTCTTTATACTCCAGAGTATACAGGTGAAGATCTGATAAGGAATAGCTTTTATAGCTCGAGTCTCTCGACAGCTGAATTATTGCGATAATGTGCCTGGGTAAATTTGCATATTGCTTTTGATATAAGTCTACTGCCAGTTCCTGGCAAACACGCAACACGTGCCTAATTATTTTCTTGTGCTTTTTATAGAGAAATAGTGTTGAGGAAGAAAGTTACGGGGGAAAAATGGAGAGAAAAGTTTTATGAAATTTTTTTTATCGTTCATTTCGTCCTAGCATTAGAAGTTGTCACGGTTTTGTTTTTGAAAACTATTCAATCATATAATTGGAAAAAATTTTCTTTTCTTCCTCTTCTTTTCCATTGAACACTCATTGTATTCTTCAATAAATCCTACATCATATCATTAAATATCAAATTGTATATCTGTATAGTTGTTCATCGTGAATAGAAGAATGATCGATATTATTCTGTATACAGTTGACGCCCATACCAAGATCATTATCTTCATGTTGGGGAGAAGACAAAAACCAGGTCACTGATAAGTGACTTTAAAAAAAAACAAAATTATGACTAAGTGTACAGTAAAAAAAATATCGATTCGAATATTATTATGACACTGGCTTATTTTAAACTGAAAATTTCACAAATAATTGTTCTATACAGTGTATGAAAATTAAAAGAATGAAGAAAGGGAAGAGAAAACAAATCATCACGATAGAATTTAAACAGCTGAGTTGACTCGAATTAGTATGCGAAGAGATCGTTGCTCCTTCAAGGTCCAACCTTCATTGTCAGTCTGAGACCTAACTAGTGAACAAAAGTGGCAAGACTGGTTCTTCACTGCAATTCAATGATGAAAAACAAGTTTCTGCTTGGACAATAACGAAATATCTGGCAATATTATTATTGACAATGTCAAGAAAGCATCGAAGGATATTCCATTTCATTTGTATATTGATATTCTGCTTCATAATTATTTCAATCTTCATCAAGAAACAATTGGACATGCATAGTAACGACACAGACAATGTGATGAAAATTGAATTGATCACGCCAATGGTAAGACATATACAATATTCATATGCATATATAATTCCGCACAATTAATTTCTAATCATGATGTGAATTGATATAAATGGTTATTGCAGGGGGAATTAGAGGCAGTGAATATTCGGAGAATATTCAGAGTACGCGAAACTTGTACTAAATATAATTTAGGTATTTACGAAGTGTCTGGAAGTGATCAAGTATTCAAATATCCCCCAGCGCCGCAGTATGCAGTCTTTTACATTGATCAGTAAGATATTTGCTAATTGATTCATTCAGTAACGATGATTGAATATTAACCATCATTCATATTATTCAATCATAGAATTCATGGGATATCTTACTGCCCGATTTATAAAGCTGGTTCTACCACGTGGCTGTACAATATGTGTCTATTAATGAATATACCAGAGACAGAATTAAATAATGGGAGTGAACAAATATCGACCATCCACGCAAAGTGATTCCAGAAATGGATTTTCCCGAGGCAGAAGAAGTTATATCTCAGTTTCCATTTTTATTATTTTTTTTTATGTACACACACAGATATATTTACTAGACTTCTTGAATGGAGTTGTTCTTTGATATGTTGTTGATTTTTTTATCTGTTTCCGGTGTGTGCTCTGTTAGGCAATGATGGCCACGACAAAACTCCTTGTGGTAAGGCATCCATTCGAGAGATTGTTGAGTGCTTACCGAGACAAACTCGAGAATTCTGTCGCCGGAAGGGAACATGGGACACTTCACTTTTATCGTAAATACGGAGCTACAATCGTTCGGAAATATCGGGGTATTTTATGGAAATAAGTCGATATACTTCTGTTAAATATTAAAATGCTTCTGGTCCATTGAGTATACTATTGATTTTTATTGTTTTGAAATAGATGGAAATTTTTTACCACCACCGGAAAATCATGTCATACGTAAGAAAGGTGTACCATTGCCTGCTGGTATTGAACCGACGTGGCGTGAATTTGTTGACTATTTGATAAATTCAAATCTAGCAAATTATGCTGATGATCATTGGATGCCATACTATTTATATTGCACTCCTTGTTCGCTCAATTATACTATTGTGGCAAAGGTATTTGTATTCAGGTTCAGAGACGAATGTAGAGTTGAATAATAACAGAACGATGCGTCAGTACGATAGAGAACTGTATGAAAGAGGAAAGGTTTAAAATTGTATTATGGTTTACAGGTTGAAACACTGGAGCAAGACCAAGCGTTTGTCATCAAGAAAATGAAATTGAATAATCGTATTGCACCAAGATGGAGACACAAAGGTGGTGTAGTTAATGCTTCGAAGATTTATTTTCGACAATTGACAAGAGAGAAAATTTCTCAATTGTACGATAAATTCAAACTTGACTTTGAAATGTTTAATTATTCACCGGATGAGTATTATGCTTTTGCTATAGACAAGTAATCTAACATGAACATTTCATGTACTACTTCAATTGTTAGCCTGATTATTAGAGGATGAACAATCGAAGAAGAAATTTAAAATAAATATTTGTCATAGATGAATTTAAGATGACGTTTAAGTGAACGTCCACAAACTTTCTGGCGCATAAATCGATCGACCCACTTTCAGGTAAAGTCGCTTTATATCAAAGGGATCTTAGCTTGGTACTCTCAATCTAGTATTCGTGCGACGATCGTCATCGTCGTCGCATGCTTAAACAATCCATTCTAGTAATTTCATGATTAGTAATTTTATTTTTTTGTCCCCCCTAACTTTCTTATCCGCATCGCATGTGACTTTCTTCCGTTTTTATTCTCTATTTAGCTTTGAATTAGTAGCTTTTCACTAGTTTCAATAGTTTATTTGGTATATTGATGTGAAATTTCTCTCACCTTATTATGGAGGTCATTGAGTACATCTTGATCAACTAAACCAAGCTCTTCCCAACTTGGCTCGTCAATTTTAGTTTCACCATTAGTACTATTGTCAGTTTTGCTGCCATTATCATCAGAATTTTCAAGATTTTTTGTGCCAATATTTTTTGCAATAAAATTCTTCGACTTAATTTTAATGTCTTCATTAATTTTGTCTTTAATCATCTGTTTGGATGTGTTCACGTTCGTTAGTGAACTCGTCTCGAGTTTTAATGCTTCATTCAAAATAGCTGGAACATTTAACTCTGTAGGTTGGGGATCAACGAATGGTGGTGCTTGAAACTCCAGAGAATTTTCAGTCGATTGAATACCCTGGGGTGAAACTTCGCGACTTCTTGAATTCCCTTTAACGGGACTCGAGAGTTCCATGAGAATATAGTTACGTTCTTGGCGTGGAAAACTTTCGAATACGAGTTTCCGTGGTGAACATCGCATTTTATCTTTCGTTTTATTATCGTCGACATTCTCAGTTATTGAACATGTTTTCACATCCTCTACCCTATTTTCCACAATTATTTTTCCCTCATTCGGTGTTACCGCGGTATTTTCCGGATTTTTTGCACCCCTCACGTTCACAGGTATTGACACATTTTCATTAACACTTTGTTCACAAGCGTCAACGTGATATGACGATGACACTGCCAGTGTATTTAGCGATCCAACTTTGACATCAGGACTTTCAACAAAGTGAATTTCATTTGACTTTTCCAATGATTTCATCACATCATTTTGAATCCCAATCTGTTGGTTCAATCTTGATTTTTTCATTCCATCGTCTGAATTAGTTTTCGACGGCCTATTAACTTTTTTCAATTTGTCTGGCTTTTCTGTTAATAAATCTATTTCATTCTCCAATGCCATTTCATCAACATCGTCAAACACTTCAAAAGACCAACTACGGTCGCTCTCTTTAATACCGAACAAATCATCCATACTATTTTCGAACGATTTATTGAACGATTTTCCAACAAATGATGAATTGCTCTTCATTAAGATACTTTTTTTTGGACTTAAACTCCCATCATGAACATAGATTTCCTTCTTGGGACTATTAGAAACTGATCTTGATTTTTTGGGCACTTTTGATCTAGGTAAATTTGGACTTGAAGGATTCGATCTTGATTTGGTTGGCCGACTGATTGTCATTTTGGTAACAGGTGAAATAGGAAGTGGAATTCGTGTTTGTGGAACCGCTGCGTGCGTCACCTCTGAATCATCACTATCGGGAGTTCTCAATTTAACAATTTCACCACCGAAATGAACTCTTCTTGGCGTTTTCCTTCGTTCTATCCAATCGTCTTTAGTTTCATCCATCATTTCACTCGAATTCTTACGCTCATGCTCCTCATCCACAACTTTCTCAATTTTCAACGGTGGATCATCGACACTATCTGCATCCGACTCCTCATCTTTCTCTTCTAAGATCGTCATTGTTATTGCAGTCTCTTCATTGAATTTTATTTCCGTTTCTAAAACAATTCTAGATGGAGGAATCTTCATATTGTCATTAGCTGTATCTTCATCGTTTCTTTCCAATTCATTACCACCACTCGGACAATTCTTATTGTCCCCCATCTTTTTATCATCTGCGGACTTACTTCTAATACTTTTTTTCAATCTCTTCTTAAACTTCGGATTTTGATTCAAATTATAAACTTGACAAAGAACATCAAAATCACGTTTGACACTTGGATCATGATCACTGAGGTGCGAATAGAACTCTTCAGCACCAACAATATTGCGTATCTTCACTAAAGACCTCACAGCTGCTTCTTGGTTTGCAACTTGTCCTAAACATGCAATCAATGCTGCAATAACAAATTTAACACTTTGTCTCGATGGTTTGGGACTGTTGTTTGATGGAAATAATAGTGATGGCGTGCTGAGAATGACACCGAGAGTAATATTAGTCTGGAACAAGTCATCAACATCTTGACGGTTCAGACCCTCATTCAGAATCTGCATAAACAAAACAAAAGCAAAAAATGTGATAATGTTCATTAACTTCTCTAAACAATTCCAAGACCATTTTTTTTTTCATATTCTCTCACAGTTTGAATAATGTTATCTCGGACTCCTGTACACTGCATGTAAATCCTCAAAGCATCGAGTGCTCCTTTCCGTACAGCCGGGGCGAGATGTCCGAGGTTGTTGATCAGTTGTACTAACACCGGTGTCATCAGCTCATCCACACAATCACCATCCAATGTTGGCAAAACATCTACCAGTACTCGAAGCGCATGCTGACGCACTTCCCACTCTGGATCACAGAGTCGCGATGTGATCTCAGTAAATGTTGAGCATGTGTCCACATCCGGTGGAAATTGTTGCGTGCGAACCTATCGATTTTATTGATAATGTAAATATAGATTGGTTTGATTTACATGAAATAACCGCGAAGCTCAATAATCGAATTCATGATTGATAAATATTTATGTGAGTATATATGTTGAAAATAATTTGGTATAGCAATGCAAATTACTTTTCAACTCAATGTATTCAAATAGTCTGATGTGGTATCATCTCCATGTTCTATACTGGTGAATATTATGCAAAATGACCTTTGAAATTTAAATGAAAAAATGAGATAGAGTACATGCGGCATGAAGAAGGTACTGGTTGTAATTTGATGTGAATTTGTGCGCTGGTATGTAAGCATATATTAAATTGCAACGTACCACGTGTTCCCAGACTGGTGTCAACTGTATTGGTTGTTCCAATTGCTGTGGAACAGGTGTCATCTTCACTCGTTGATAGCGTTTTACTTCTTCAGCTGATTTAATCAGTTCATTTGACAATAACTCCACTTCACGGGGCTGCAATGGCCCCGTTCTTGTCGATCCTGTCATTTGGCGGAGATCAATGCACTCGGACATACCTTGGATCTCTGCATCTTACATCATTTTTTTCTTTGCCTCCCCCCCCCTGTCTTATTTCACACATCACATGGTTGCTGAACTGCGTAAATTGAAAGTAATTTAGATATCCATTCAGTTCAACATGCCTATTGATGATAATTTAGGTGAAGGAATTTAATGTGATGCATTTAAATCAACCCTGACACGAAGTGATAGATAGAAGTAGGTGAATTAACGACATTGAAAATTACCAGGTGGTCTTTTCAGCATTAACAGTCGATATGCAATGTTAAGTTTATAGCTGGTGAATGAGTGGAGGTATAATTTATGGAGGGAAAGAAAAAGAAGAATATATTATGGATTCTATTTAGCTCAATGTCTCAACATGTGCTTGTGTCTATGTAGGATTATGAAAATGCTATAGAGCCTGACCGGGGTATTTGGGTTCAAGGTAAAAAATCTTTCAATAATTTGTATGTTCTTCAATGACAAATTATGGCAATGAACGTAAGCTTTTTTTTTAATTGACTGACAATTATTATTGATGGTATTCATTTGTTCCCAGATGCTTCTCTGACGCAATAATATAATAGAAGTCAAAGAATGAAAGGATATGTCAGTGTCTTTCGAATGAATGGCGTGTGTCGAAGTAGACTTGTTATTATTTACTGAGTCTATGTACACGAGTGCCGCATCATGAAGAAAATCAAAGTGATACCCATGACGAAACGTGGATTATAATTGAACTCATTCGTCCACAATTTTTCATCTGGTACCGCTTGGTAAATTTCCAATTCGAATTATAAAGATGAGAATAGATGACAAATACTTCCAGATCAACAAATTGAATTTTTTCCAAAGCAGTCTTGATAAATATATTCGAAATCGAAAACGCTGCCGGTAGATCATTTTGAGTATCAATTGAAAAAGTAAATGTTTATTTGTCAATTGTAAATTCGTATTAAAAATGATTCAATAAGAAACAAAATACCTTTGTTTTTTGTTTTTATCACAAGTAACATGAGCAAAGCCAAAGCACGACTGGCATGTGGACTACTGACTCTTGTTCCACACACATTTTCTATCCTCACCTATTTCATTCTCTCCCTCTTTCTTGCTCTATCGTTCTTGTATTCCTACACCGCGGTATGCTACCATTTCTCGCGGCAACTCACGGTGCGCATGAATATCGACCACCCCATCCCCTCTCATACCTACTATAAGCGGGGACGATTGTTCGTTAGCTTACGATCTAACGGTTCACTTATATACTCTAACGCGCGGGGCGATTTCTGTTCATCCAACGATTTAGAAGTCATTGTCACCAGTGCACTTGAAGACTGCAGTACTTGCATTCATCATTATAATTGATGTAAGTTTATATGTGCCAGTAGGACTCGCCTGAGCATTTTACAATAATGAAAACACGAGAACGATTCTTGTTATTGCTGATTGAGAAACATAGGAGAATGTTGTTGTAAAGATTTAATCAAATTATGGAATTAATACAATGAAATATGGATTAGGCATTAGTTTAATTTTCTGATAACCATCACCAACTCATTAACCCCACACTGTTCTCGAAAAATGTAGATGCATTCACCATTGTAATTTATGAAAGTAGAATTCGTTGAATTGATTCGAAGTAAAGATAGAATGGGAATGAATTTCTTGTTCCTTAATCATTGAGGAGAAAAATGGTTAGATAATATGGATCGGGTGATAATCAGCAGTATGCACGAGAACAGTTTGTACACCCAACTACTTGGAAGTCATTGGCACCGCTCTTCAATGCTGCAGGATCTGCATTTATCATCATAATTCATGCAAAATACATGCCAATGAGACTTGTTGAGATTCTCTAGAATAGAGATAATGTCGCTATGAATTCAACATTTCGGAAATTATTTAGGGCAGGAATCATGATCATGATGACATGTCGGTGAGAAAATACAACTGGTAGAAGACAATGTTATCGACTGCAATATTGAGAAGTCAATCATAGCAGCTTCTCGAGTTTCGGTAGGAGTGTGGTGAGGAAATGCGTAATCAATTACTGGTGATTATATCTACTCTCTCTGGAGACAGATGTAATAGATGCCCCTGAAACACTGACACGAAATCTCCTATTGGCCTCTTACATTATTTAGACGCGTCAAGTGCTTCCCAAGAGTCTTGCACGCCAACGGTTTGTCACACTGTCCATGTGATAATAAGTCGTACTTACACATCTGAAACATTCGTGTCTCAATCTTGATTGATTATCGACTTCATATCCTCGACAGGTACAGTATAAATCGATCATTTTTATGTGATAGCTATGAACAACTGTATCAACAGACCAATCTATTAATATTGCAACAAAATTAATTTGAAAAAATAAAAAATATATTCATAGAAAAGAAAATTGTCTGAATATGTAAATGTATTATTCATGATCCAATTCGTACGGAACTTGGAACTTTTATTTTATTCTGTTCATTATAGGGATTGTTTCATAATGTACATGTAATGGAGAACGGTGGAGATTGTAGTGGGGAAATGGAATTTATACATATGCCGACAAAGAAATGTTGAAGTGAATACATTAGGTAGTAAGAACAAGTGGGTCAAACGCCCTGGCGTCCAAGAGCTTCGGGACGAACAATAATATAAAACGAAAGCGCCTTAGCTTCCAACTCGAGACGGTGGCCTCACGCAAACACATTGGACTCTATCACGAGTGTGTTGCTAACACTATGTCACCTACTAACTGATAACATCAATTTCAAATATGTATACGTAGAGTTTGAATTACTTGTATCATAAATGTATACATACGGTTCGAATTATTAATGGCTGTTTGATAAGTTAAATTCAACATTACATCGATGACAAATGAAATAAACTGAAACAATACGTGCGGATATTTTTTTTTTATGAGCCATTTGAGATAAGCATATATTGTACAATGATTTGTGAAGTAAAGTCTACAGCATTGGAGTCTCATTGGCGATTTGAAGAATTATTACACCTATAAGACGGTAACAAAAAATTCGTAGAAATTATAAAATACAAAATTTGACTTGAGAACTTGACATAGCAGTCATAAACGTTAATTTAAACTTCTTCAGACTGTTTCACTGATGGGAATAGTGTCTCTTTTTCACTATTATTTCCATTTTCAATCTTTGGTTGAACATTTTGTACTGGATTTTGTGAATACAATACCACAGCATAGCTAACCATCGCAATAGCCAGTACTGTATTCATATATATCGGTATATGAAACAATATCCAACATAAAATTGCAGTGAATATGAGTTCTAAGGCACTAGCAAAAGTTTTGAGTATCGAATTTAAATTCTTCAGGAAAAAACTCGTTATTATTCCTATGGCCGCATTATTCGCTATTATCATTAGGACTTTTGGTTGAAGAAATATTGTCGAACCTACATTATCAAATACTTTTTGTGGACTATCCAGAATAATTAAAACTAATATATTACAAATACTGCTGTCAATGTACATAAAAATATTCTGTAGGAAAATGTTTATGTTAGCACCTTGACCTTTCAATAGGTATTCGTTGTAAACTCCTGCTAAACAGGAACAAATCGTCTGCAAACACAGTTGAATCAATTAGGACAATTACCTCGAGTGTCATTGGTTAATTGTACTCTAATCAGACACAATCTGATGATGTACTTACTTGAATGAGTATAAATAGTGCGTAAATATTCAAGTGAAAATTCGCCGCGATGATACCACTATCACCACCGAAAGTGAGATGCTTCATCATGCAACCGAGAGTTAGAATAATCAATGAAATCCATTGTTTCGTAGAGAGCGTCTTTTTGAAGACGAGCTGTGATAAGAGACAACATGGAAAAAAAAATTAACCGATTGATATGAACTCTCAGCAAGTTCACAGTTTCAAAAGAGGAATTGATAATATACCTGAAATATAATACCAGTCACAACCACTCTGAATTGTAATAGCAAATAATATGTGGTCGGATCAAATACAGCCAGATTGATGAATGCTAAATTGTTATAAAGACAATATAAGAACGATGGCACCATATACAACAAAAATATCTGTCGATGCTTTGTGATTTCACGAATCAGTGACGATGGTGCATGACTGAAATTCAACAATAAAATATTAAATTCTTCCTCGACATACGTACGTGTCTTATTGTAAATACTCACTCCCAACAATACAAAACAATTGACACGGTCAATTTGAGAATCTCAGTCAACAATACTACAGCAACAGTATTGTAAGCATAATCTCCTTTACTTTGTGACCACGTAACAATAATACCTACAACAATAATCAGAAAAATATGTCAATAATATATTCAACAATCTTTTAACAGTCAGATAGTGAAGTGTTTTCGTTTTTATTCATCTTTCGACTCGAATATAATCTAAAACACATATGTAACAATACATCATATAAATATATTATTCCAAGTATAAATGCAGAAATGTTACAATTAACATGACCAACATCCTCTTTTAGAGATAATAATACAGATGCGATGCAACTTGATATCTCATTCAAATGAGTTTTTTATAGTCACCTTGATTAATAAAAAGTGCCATGTATGATACAAAAATAAATGCACTCCATCGTCCGGGAAAGAGCTCACGCCAATTGATAGACATTTCACTGTCGTTTCGAATGTAACTCGGCAACTGTCACTGATTTTTATTCTTCTCCTTATCAAAAATCATGTTTGTCTGTCGTCATTTTCTACTCAGACAAAAGAAACAATTCGTGACACGACTACTCAGCTGATGCAGTCACAATAGACAGGCACTGCTAGATGGGCTGGGTTTATGTTTGGATCGTTTGGTTATGTGTGAAATAAACCACTGCGCAACTCACGGGGAGTTATCTTTGGCGGGATGATGATTTGGTATTCGTTTTGTATATCGAGTGTGAAGTTTGAGAGCGCGCGCAAATGAAGCGATTGTATTCATAAATTTCATTTTGTCGGTATGAAAAATTGTTCAAAATTATCTGTCGATGTTAGTGACGATTTGTTATGCGCATCTCGAAAAGAGAACTATTTGTAAAATTATCCAGAAAGAAACTGTATTGGAGAAATGAACAAATTTATATTCTTACTGATTTCATGTTCTATTTTTTCACAATTTTATTCTTGACTATTTCGTATATTACAACCATATATGTTATTTACATAGCATGATGTTTTCATGGTTAAAATGATATAATACACTATGTATTTGATAATAAGTGAACACTTTTTAACACTCTGCATACTCTCTCTACTTTTCTCAAGACAGATTCATACTTAAATTCGATGAACGACTAACGTTTGCACTATGAATTCCCTACGTTTTATATATTACAATGTTTTATAAAATTCTTTTTCTTTTCATTAGTAAACAATTTCCCACTTATTCTGCTCTACATAAATGGTAGCATAACCTTCAATATTGCATTCTGGTCTTGAATTAGTTTTACGAATATATAGAAGAGCAGAAATTTCGGAACGTAATGATTCAATTTTATAATCGCAAATGTTAATTATCTACCAATTTTCTTCTTCACTTTTCCGCATTATTGTTTTTCGTTTTTGTATGAATTTTCCCGTTGCAATAGAGAATATTTGATTTAGTTTTTGTCTGATGTTTGGAAGCACAATGCTGAGAAAATGTGACATATAAAGCAGAGATCTCGCATGTACGTTTAAGTTCATTCCAAAATATATTTTTGTTATATTTCTTTCATTTATTAGGCTGGAGAAACTGTTCATCATAGCGAGATAGTCAAAGCGCCAAGAACGAAGGTAATGATTGGAAAAATGACGATAAGTACATGATGTTTGGAACAAATTACTTCATATTTATCTTCAAACATTAACAAATAGTTCACATAACAGAGAGAAATTTTTTTTGTACGTAAATACCCAGGATTGCACTCTTAATTTTATGCACAATGGCACTTCATAATTGATAATGGACGTGTGTAATACTTCATTTTTTCTTTCTTCTCGTATGCAACGAGGTAAGTATCAACTGATGAAAAATATATATTGCTTTTGTGGTTGATGTTGAAGTTGTTGATGTATTGTATATTGATGTGAGAAAATTTACAAGGAAAGAAAAGAGGTTATGATTCGCAGAGGAAAAGGATAAATAAATAAATTTTTACTCACATCAGTCATCATTTGCTAATTGTTTAACAATTTGTTGAGAAATCAATTTCGTAGCTTCACTACCGTTTGGAATCAAAAATTTGTCCATATCCGAGATAATCGCCGTATCACTCTGTGTTGTACCATATTTAAACGTTATCAGATCGGGATGACGTTTTCGCGATGTTATTCTGACAATACTTGACAATGGCCGTTTAACCATGACATGCGCTGCTCCTTTCCGCCCAGGGATCTCACGAAGAACTATTAAATGACTTTCTGTGACTAGCAGATGACTGCAATAACAAAGAAAAAAACATGAAATCATCTGTCATTTGTAAATAAATTCTCAATTTAATCGTTGTGATGTCCATGTACTCACCTCTCGTAGACATATCCATTCACTTTCACCTCTTCACATTTGAAGGAATGCAACAACTGTGGATCTTTTAACCACTGCTGAATGGAAACAACTTCAACCGGCTGTTCATTTTCCGGATTGCTCATAACCATATCCGGATCATGATCGTCATCAATACTAAATACTGGTGTTGTTTGTCGTAACCGTTTAATCGGTTCGGTATCTTTCTTCTCGATATTACTATTAACACTCGCCGATGGATTAACAATATATTCGAATAGTTTACCTCTCACCTCTTGTCCCTTCAACTTCATTGCCAAACCAATTTTACCAAACAGATCTGTATTACTACTCTTCATTTTCAATGGACTGGTATTATTCGAATTGGCTTCTACTAAATTCGTATTGCAAACCAAACAATGTTGTGAATTATGGTCCACCAGATTTGTTACAACCTCATCACCGAAATATTCATGTATTGCTTGATATCCGTTTTCAATCATGCTCACATACTGTGTGTGCTTTTGTAAAAATGATGCAACAACCATATGAGTATAACGATCCTCTTCTTGTCTACCACTTCCCAAAAAGCATAAATGTTCTCCTCCAGCATTGGATCCAACCGCAATAGCTTGTCGCTGTGCTTGCAACAAGCCTTGAACTGCAGTTGCGAACGCTGCTGGCTCTTGCAACATTAAATTACAATCGAGATGGAATGCTGTTTCTAAATGACCAGCATTGTATTGCTCGGCTGGTCGACAATCGACTAGAAAGAATCTGACGCTCTCCACCGATCCGTTGGTTGACAAGGGTTCAACAGCATTTTCAACTAATTCTTGTGCCGACACTGGCAAACATAAAGCATGTGTTATAAATTTTTCATCGCCACCCTCACCAAACATTATCGAATATAAATCTTGTTTGAATGACGTCGGAGTCTTCATAGCGTAATATTGCGCTAGTGAACAGAAATCTATGACATCACCAGCTTCTAATGCACAAGGCATAGCTGAGAGTGTTTCTACAATACTTTCTTTTTCATTTTCTTTCATACTCAGAATTTGTTCTCTGAAAAAAAAAACATAACCACAATGAACCACTGAAGAAAGTTGATTTGCAAAAGTTATTATTTGAATATAAATACGAATGGTTGTTCTTACCTAGCATTTATTACCATTATCAGTGATAAAAACATCATAAAAAAGGGATCTGCTTGCATAAAATAGAGATCCCACATGGTGCCAACTGCTGGTAGTGAACAGACACCAGCAAAAAGTGTGTTGACCCATCCTTTTGTATATTGGTCAGGTGAAACACGTTTCGTATCGAGGAATGAACATAATTCTGGCTCATGATAGAGTAATAATAATCGTAGGACCGAACTGTGCGTCTCACCTCTAGCAAAAATACAAATGGACCGTCAGTTTTCATTCACTGAATATCGATTGATCTTGGAAACGATGGAACAAATAAAATAAATGTTATTAAATGGTTAGATCACTCACCTAGGAATATAAACGTCTCTGATGGCTTCAAACAAATTATATGTTTCGGCGCGTGGAAGTTTCAGTGCAATTAGTGGTCCCAATAATTCCAACCATCCATTACCCCTTTCATACACTTTTCCTCTGTTTTTACAATAGAATGTAATAATGGATTCCAAATCAGAGACAACTGAAACTTTGTCTTCATCATCATTGCCAAGTTTTGCTATAAGCCGACAATCATATTATGAAATTGGATTCACATGAATATTCTGTATTCCAATCTGCCCAGTTATCAAAAAAGAAAGCTGATGAATTTACCAACAAGCTGTTGACAATCGTCTCGTATCAAATTTTGCTCGGGAAGATCAAAAACCTCATTAAATTGTATCAACTGATTGCCTCTATCAATAACATCCAGACATGCTTGCCATACATCAGGCCTTAGATTTATAGGCACGGGTTGACCTTTACATATCGCGTATATATCTGAAGCTGATGGTGCGTCAGCATCAAGAAGTGCTGCTTCCAATTCTAAAACCCTGATGATAAGAAAGTTAACAAGAATGTATAGATACATATGAATATTCGTCATGAAAATAGTCTAATGTTATCTTATCAATAGTAGAAATCTTTTTACTATTGATTATATATGAACAAGTTGTCATTGCAAGAATTTATTTCGTTCCCTTTTGAATGATTAATACAAGGACTGATGAAATACCAAGCTGTCTAATTGGTTTTAATTATCATACACTTTTATGTAAATTATTGAAGTAAAAATGTAACGAGAATTTCTCTAATTATATCCGTACATTCACATGGAATATTCGATGGCTCCTAAGTATTCTTGCATATTTTCATTCAATCTTTTATCTCCATTCTCAATATTTGATGTTTAATCACTGTATAAACAATAATTCATGAGTATTTGCGAGTGGATATGACATTAATCGGATATATCAATAATGATTTTCGGTTAACAATATGGATAGAAAGTCAATTGAAAATTGATGAAAACATTATACATCAATGATTTAATTAAAATGTCGTCGGCAGTTACGAAAATCCGATTAAATACATATATATTCCATTGTTTTTAAGCTTATATATGAATTTGCATATGTATACATATATGCTCACCATGTATTTTCTTCATCATTTAGAGCCATTTTGATCAAACGTCACAACGTTATGTGTTATAGGTTGATGTCAACGTGAATCAACTATGAAATAATATTCACACAATAGATACGAATTTGAGATCACGTGAAACAACAAATATTCTCCTGTTTCGCATCCTCCGCACAATTTTATGGCTGCGTCGTGTTATACGTCCATTTTTCATAATTCTTAGATTTTATTGTGTGTATCCAACGGGTGGGGAATTTCTGACTCGACGACAATGTACAGTGTGATGATAATAGCTATGGAGACTATACACAGGAGACCGAACTCCTATGGCCCGGGCGAATGAAATTCGTGACAAAAGTGGGTTCAGTCGCTAATTCTCTGGTTGCCTGTAGATGTCTCTCAGGTTCTGCGATGACAGAATAAATAATTCGAATAGATGCATCTATGGAGTGTATAGTCTCCATACTGTGAACTTGATTATTATGACACATTTTGGGCAGATGGGGTTTTGATCGTCATCACCAGCGAACCTAGTGGTCATATTGGACATTATGTTTCGTCAAATTACCTGGCTGATATGTGAATTTGACTAATGCTGGCTGGTTCAAATGCTTGAACATATGCAGGAACTCAATCTTAGTGAGGAATTTTAATCATGAAATCAATATCAATGTATCAATATATTCATAATTTTTTTGAAATAAAGCATTATGTTTATTATAACTGGAGCTTCGGTAGCGCAGTTGGCAGCGCGTAAGTCTCATAATCTTAAGGTCGTGAGTTCGATCCTCACCCGGAGCATTTTTTTTCCATTCTGACAATCTACAGTAAATTGGGCCAAAAAAAAAATAATTTTTTTTTCTAACGGTACTGTGAAAACATTTTTCATGAAAAATTTGAAATCAGTCAATTTTAAACCTTCAATCAATTCGTATCCTTGAAGGAAATTAAATTCTCTACAAAAAAACTCTCTTAATAAATTAAATTTCCGTTTTCAACAAGCCGTTTTCTGGTAATCGAGCCTCAAACATTGTTCAATTTTTCAATTATTTCTTATAAATTCTGAATTTTTTAAACTACTATAAATATCAATATCTTAATAAGACAAATAATCATTCTGAAAGGAAATTTAATGCTCTACAAAAAAGGTCTCTTAACATTTTTCAATAAATTCATTCGTTTTAGAATCTGTACATCTGTATTCTTTGGTATGTATATGTATAATCGTATCGACAGTCGGTAAATTGTCTCCCTGAATTTTTTTTCGATGCTCCTATGGCAGCAGCATCGACGGCGATTGGCCAATGAAAATGCTTCGACGCTGATTCAAACGCAAACACTTCTGACGAGGCATTCGAATTACAACGTTGTTGAGATTTGTGTCATTGAATCGAAATATTGACAATGTACGAACAGGTTTTTTATATACCAATAGAGAGGAAAGATAAGCTGTGCTGTATAACTTGTGATGTTGATTCTGATGAAGTCGATAATTCTGTAGCAAAGTCATTTTTTCATTGGCAAACGTTGAAATGCAGGTGGAAGTTTGCTATTCAATGTTTCATGTATCATCGAAAACTCATCGATCGTTGTATAAAATTTATACATTTTCAGATTTATTGTTAACCTCATGCAAGACGATGTTATCGGATCACCGATACCCGGCACGGATCGGTCTTTTTACATTATCACTACCAAAGATTTCTATCAGGATGGCACCTTGAAAACAATATTCGAACGTTTAAATTTAACGGTACACTTTATAGACCAATTCTGATTATTTCAACTATGAATTAACAATGCGAACAGAGTTGTCAGTTATCAATTCATGAATGATTTTTTTCAGACCTCAGCACCACTGGAAGTCACTGCGAAAACTTATATCACGTGTATCAGGTATACATTTCAATTCGTGATCGCTCCAAGCTGGAATCGCGTTTCCAACCAACTTTATGTCAAAGGCAGAAATTTTCTGTCTAATGACGAGACTCATGCGGCAATAAAAATGAATTTGAATTTGGTCACAAATTCGAGGGCAGATGATGATGAAATTTCCATCAAATTATCATCATTCAATGTGATTCTGTACCCATTGAAATTGCAAGATCTTGGACTGCCACAAAGTATAATTGTTGATTTTATCAGCAATCCAATGGGAATAATTAATGTAACACAGTTCAAAATATTGCGGGTCTCTGTGCTTCCAAGGTGAATGTTTCAAATGAGACAAGTTAATTGAAATAATATCTCATTCCTTTCATTACTCATTCCAATGTGTTCATTTGTAGTATGAGAAAAGGTAGATTGCTCTCGATATATAAGAAGATACCTGATACATGTCCTTTCCAAACTTGGATCGAACTTCGAAGACACTGGAAGAATATGGTTTGAACACACATCCAATTTCAGAATGAAACTCATTATGAATAGCTCGTAATTCTTCTTTCTTTTTTCTCTCTATTCAGTATGGTTACAGGTTGCCAGAAACAGATGATGATATCATATATTATGAAATTTATTTTCCTCTCGTTGAATCTAATTCTGGTAATCATTTTATCTACCCAAATATTTGTGTGAGAGAGGAATTGAATCAATTTCCTTATAAGAACGATCCCACAGTCATCATGAAGAAGTTCATAAATGATCTCGTAGGCATCATGCCTAAAATGTGCTCACGTGAATTGCAAGTCAACAATAACACTTTGAAAAATTGTACAACGATTGTACCGGTACAAAATGAATCAACTGCATTTCCTCCTCAAACACCAACAAAAGAGAATGAGGTACAAAGTGATCGTTTATCACTGACTAATGATCATGCATATGCGTCCAATGAGCTTCAACGACAACTCACAACTTCAATGTCACCGACACCAAGTTTATTAGGTAAAAGAATCAACACAACGAAAAGTAGTTTCGATTTCGAGAATTTGAAGAAGATAAAAAAAATACATGAATCGAAACCGATCACAATTCACCAATCATGGCTTCCGCAAAAATCCCAACAACCGTCAATGCAAACTCACGAAGTTCCTTCTGTTGCTTCGACGACGTCTACCTTTTCCAAAGTCCCGGGAGAACAAACCTTGGTGAATATGTTTTCTACCTCAGCTGAATCAATGGAAAACTCAAATCCGCAATATAGAATGCCAGTACCAATGATGCTCACCAAACCAACTGTGGCTAATCGTAAAAATATTCCAGGATTATCTCATATTAAATAATTAACATTGTTAATAATCGTCTATTTTTCATGCAATGCATATTATCAGTCATTGAGTATATTGGCATTCTTGTAGCAATTATGAATGAAATACAAATAAATGACTATGGATCTAACTATAATAATAAAAGCAAATGTAATAAATAATAAACTCATTTTTCAGTTGCGGCAGTTGCATTCTTCGATGATAGACAATAATAAAGTACGATCTCGTTTTCTCCCGATACCTATTTCCTGCAGATCGCTATCAGATAGTGTTAAGAAAAGGTCCAAATCCACCTGATCGTAATTGAGATAAGAATGAAATCATTCGACAATAAATTCTAAATAAACGACCTCATATATTTCGTTGTAATTATTGAATAAACATTTACCTCTTGTTCAATGAAAATAAAAGCAAAATGTGTGAGACCATAACGTTTGAGTAGGTAGACCATCTTCCTCTCACGTTTATCGAGCTCCACACCCACGGGAGGTGTATCATACTGTTGAGGCTCAATTGTTTCATCCAAATCTACGCACGAATTATCTAAGTCTAAGGTGTCATCTAATCCTGGGAATGGTGAACGTACTGGACTGCATTGGTTCACACTGACATTTGCATGGTTATAATCTTCTTCATCACTTGCTTCATGAATTATCAAGTTTGGTGGTCGTTTCACTTTGTATCTGGAACAGACATAATAATATCATTATGTTGCACAGCATAGACAGTGCATGTTAGTAATGCATTTTCCAATGTTGCGTCGAGGTAGTTTGTATACGTTGGGTTATTCATATCTCTCATGGAGTGTAGTAGAAGAACAATAAATTACTACTTGAATGTAGTTCCCCATCAAACTACCTCATCAACATATCGACTCAAAGTTTGGTTTTTCCATACTTTCGTACTGTTGTTTGCATTCTGCGTTGTGGTGTTGATGTTGATGGATCTGAACTATCACTAAAACTTCCTGAATGTACCGAAACTTCATTTTGCCTCCATTCATCATCATCGAAACGTAATGTTGAAGACAAGGGAAGTGAATATTCAGAACTGAAACTCACATTGGCTGAGTTTTTTTCATCCGGTGACTCAATCACCACAGATGATTCGAAATTCTCCCTGAATGATTTTTTATCAATTGTATTTTGACTTAAACTAGATTCATCGAAAATTAATTCCATGTGAAACATCGTCTTTCGGAAATCGACAAATGCTTGTTCTGAATACAAAGCGTCCTTCGATAATAGTTTTTCATCGTGTGCCATTTTGAATCTTTGAAATTTATCTTCCACTTATATTACACTCCTCTTATAATCCTGAAGATTATGGCAAAACTTCATTGCTATTTGTAAGAATTC
This sequence comes from Meteorus sp. PSUC_FEM 10030008, assembly GCA_018881525.1. Taxonomy (NCBI): domain Eukaryota; kingdom Metazoa; phylum Arthropoda; class Insecta; order Hymenoptera; family Braconidae; genus Meteorus; species Meteorus sp. PSUC_FEM 10030008. The sequence continues at coordinate 42,477 of JABMBR010006957.1, forward strand.
TGCCATTAATCGTATCTTCAATACACTGTTAATCTTTTCTCAGCGAGAATTCACTTTGAAATGTGGAAATCGGGTATTTGTTTACATTGAGCTTTTTTTTTCATCAGATCTATATAAAGGAAGCGCCATCCTGTGAATCCATTGTAAAACTGTAGCCACACGATTATTTTCATTATTAACTGGTAGCGCGATCTAATTGTATCATTGTTGATTTAATTATATGAGACCATCATTCAATTGTACAAATCGCATGGAAATGGCGCCACCAATATAACAAATGCACACGATTTATAATTTTCAGAGACACCGTCGTGGGGAAAACTGATGTGCTGTTACTGCCGAATATCAACATGAATCATTTCTTGTTTCCTGAAGTGATTGACCGGCGAAGGAAATTCTTTCTAAGGACTCATGTGGAGAAATTGATTGATTGATATTTCGATTTCTTCAAATATTGGCGGTGCACTGTGCGCGCACGCTACACAACATGGCTGTCCTTTGAGCTTCCTTGTCAGGCCACCAATATACCGTTGGCAGCACTCTGAGTGTGAAATGTGACATATTTCGTTTGATATTTCGTGGAAAAGATATTCGCTTGACAGTGTTTAAATGTGATTTTTGAGGTTTTGATAACACGAATCGCTTGAAATAATACGACTCTATTGCATACAAACAAAAGGAATAAAAATATTGATAGAGTAATACATGTAACTGAGAGTAGTAGAGTGATATACTCTCAAATGCATCATACGAAATCAGATGAGCTGCATCAACTTGTGTGAAACATTTTAACCTGCATCAGACTTATTTGCTGTCTGTCTAATCACCAAGACTTTCGCTCTATCAATTGTATACAATTGTCTTCAGGTAATAGTAAAAGGGTAATAATTGAATTTGCTCGAGGCAAGATAATGAAGAATAATTATTTGTTTCAACAATCTCGTTAATGAGGATTAAGACATTTTTTTTCATCTTTCTCCTTCTTTCTATCGTTCGTTCTATGTATCGCGTTGAAGTGATTTTTGGGTTAGGTTCGCTTGGAGGCGACGCTGAAAGTACAATTTTTTTCAACACTGGGTGGGGGTACTAATTAAGCGTTAGTGAAATTATGAAGAGGGAGAACTTTCCTCATTCTCTTTAAAGGGATGGGGCTGCACTTCAAAGGCAGCCGAAAAAAAATCGCTCCAGACCTAACTTTTATCTCCTGCAGTCACTCACGGTATATCCTCTATTACTAAATTGATTATTTCGTAAAACAAAAGAGAGATGACGGTAAAAACGACACAAATTGAGATTGACATGAAAAAATAAAGAAAATGCAGAGATATAATGCTGTTCTTTCACGAAAGATATGGATTGTATCATCAATTTCTTCTATGAAGTGTCATGCGATTTACAGAATGGGAAGTAGCGGTCACTTGTACAGTCTATCTTGGGGAGAATTCAGCACATCATTGACTTCCGCTGTTCAACTTCTACGGGGACATGGAGATTTAGTTGATGTCACATTAGCAGCTGGTGGGCGCAGTTTTCCCGCACATAAAATTGTTCTCTCGGCTGCAAGTCCATTTCTATTGGATCTACTCAAGGTGCGTATGAAAGGTTTGAAAATTTCTTTGGAACAGTGCGATTAATGTGATGTTATTGTTATAAAATTGTATGATGTGAATTTCGAAATTTATATTCCAGAGCACACCATGTCAGCATCCAGTTGTTATGTTAGCTGGTATCAGTTCCGATGATTTGGAATCTCTATTAGAGTTTGTATATCGTGGTGAAGTAAGTGTCGAACCATCACAGCTACCATCATTGTTACAAGCTGCCCATTGTTTAAGTATTCATGGATTAACACCCCCGACTATATTAACAGAGGTAACTGATTTGTTGCGATAGTATATAACATGATGACTTATCTGATCTTCTGAGATCGAATGTAGATACGTATTTTATTTTTGCTAGAATGGAGAAGAAGTGCCAGTCTCAGCAATATCCACCAACACTGAACCCGTTACACGAGAAATTATGAATTCGTGTATTCCGATTCATCGTCGGAAGAAGAGGAGAAAATCCTCGTCATCTTCAGGTAAATGGCCGCGGACAGACAGTGCAACCGACAACGACGATCGACACGATATACACGGCGAAGATGACAGGACTGGCGATTATGAACATGGGAAAGATGACGCAGGGAACCCTACAGATGATGGTATGTTGAAATCCAAGGCTCCGTTTATTTTTTATCAGATTCCTATAGGTTTTTGGATATATATTTCATCTATTAGTAATCAATTAATCAGTCAATCACTCAAGCTGATTCTCCGATTTTGTGTTCTGTGTCCGCCTCATAAATATCTTGTTACATGCCAAATGAGAAAATGATAAAAGAAGTAATATTAGTATGAACGTTACAACCAAAAAATATTACAAATGCACATTAACAATAATGTCACGTATAAAAAAGATATCGATTAATAGCAATTTTGATAAACTCAAACGGACACAAGCACAACCATCGATCTGGGTTGAACTGTATTAATATTGGAAAATAAAATTAGCCAACTGAAATACTTCCATTGTATAGGCAATTGTCATGATGTGTTATTAAATGAAGGGCGAAAAATCATTGAAGGTCATTAATAGAATACAGAATGAAATGAAACGATGAACCAAAATTATTTTTTGGAATGCAAAAGTAATAATCAGTTCAGCCCTGCATGGTAACAATGTGTTTGTGTCTGTTGACAGTGGGCGAGCAGTCGGAATATTCGAATCATCGTTCTCACAACGATTGGCAAAACACCAAACATCGCCGATCATCATCTCTACATTTCACAGACGCGCACTCGATGGATCCGGATCACTTAATCGATACAAAACCATCACGGCAAACACTAAAGGCAATAAGTAAACAACATCACTATTCACCGTTGCACATCCCAATGTTCTCTGGTGCATCATTGGCTAATTTAAAAGGATATAGTGCATTACAAATGGCTTCAACATCAACCACAACATCAACATCCACATTGAAAGGCCGCGGAGCATCCGATTGTCCAGGGATTTGTCCATTGTGTGGTGCCACATTACGACAAGCACGGAATTTACGCAGGCATCTTTTATCCTCGTGCAAATATCGTTTAAATAATTTTACGCCACTGCAGCAACAGCAACCTGACCAAATGATCGTTGAAATCAAGCCGGAGATTGATATAGATGGTTATATCGGACATAGCAACGAAATAGAAAGCAGAGACAGTGATGGTTATGAAGAAATTATTTGTAAACCGAGTCCGCTTCCATCGCCGACAAATTGTGGCAATGTTGTATCGCCTCATCGTAATATTTCACCAACAATTGCCAGATGAAATTAGTGAACTTTATCGACATCAGTGAGATAGTTTGGTGTGGTGTAACTATTTGCACTTGTCAGGTCATAAATTATTTTCATTTGACACTAGCAAATATCAGTAACGTCATATTGAACAATCACCTCAATTCTTTCATACTTTGTGAATTAGTAAATTTATTTTTGTTGTTTGTTCTTCCAAGAAAAGATGATCTGATGAGCAATTTGTGGTAGACAATTTTGATTTTATCTCATTGATTTATTAAAAGAGAACAGATTAAGAAAGATTATTAGATTGCGTTTTGAATTGTGACTCTCTTGTAATTGTGTACATCTATCTTTTCATATACCCACTAAACAGGCAACATATGTGGAATATATTTTTCCAAATACTTGTTATTTAGTAATTACACATAATTATGGAACAGTAGAAAAAAGTGGGAAGTCAAAGGTGAAAAGAGAAAAAATGTATTGAAATTCCGATAACGAAAAAGAATTCATGGAATATGAACTATCATAGCTATACGATTAACATAAGAAACAAAATGGTACAATATCAAATATTTGTTTGAGTATTTCTTTCGCCAATCGCAGTGATGATATTATTAATAATTTGTAAATTGATAAATTAAAGTAACATTGCAATTTCTTAGTGATAACGCAAAAGTAAAAGAAAAAATAACGATTGTATTCATTCATTCCTCTGCATTTGTAAATAAACCGCATGTGATTACGATGATAATTCGGCTCTTCATCTTTTTCGATTCAAGTATTTACCAATTCGGAAAGAAAAACAACAAATGAGGAAATCGACATGTTATACAAACACAAGATATGTCTGTATTATCAGTATTTATGTTTCATTGTTGGCATACTCGTGTTTACAATTGAATTTTAGATGGTCATTACAAAGCTAGAAGTGTATCGGATCAACCAACAACTTGTCCATTATGCGGTGCGATATTGCGCCAGTCAAGAAATTTACGTCGACATTTGGAACTTCTTCATTTTGCGCCAAGTAACAATGGCAAACCTTCTGTTCGTGTACGTCGTCGCAAGCACGATTTTCATCCGCCAACATTGTTACCACGGCCGGCTTCACATTCATTGAGAATTGATCATCATTCACACCATATGAGATCAACAGAAAATGCCGAATATTCATCAATGACACCGTTATCACTTACCTCGGCAATGAGCTCAACATCATCGAATATTCCTGGTAAGTTAAAGTTAATTCATCACGGTAATACGAGTTGAAAAACGCCAGAGAGAAATCAGAAAAATCACAAGTACCGATGCAAACTATCATGAAACAATTTTTCCAGCAGGATTGATTGGACAGGGAACAAATATTCTTGGAGCGAATGAACATAGTGCGATACCTGTACCTTCGATGCCATCGAATTCATGTCCTACTACGTTGCCAGGACCACCGAACAATTCAATTTATACTTCAGAAACTAGTGCGAGTATGCTGAGTTGTTTATTACCAAATTTACCTACGTTGCCATCGTTATCAACGCCACACGATGTCTTCCGACATGGTGAGATGTTGCGCGCTGGTATGGCTTATCACGACTCATCGAGACAACATATTAGGCATATGCAACGAGCCGATGTTACATAGAATAATATAAGCGATGGTGTAAATATTGATTATTGATAATTGTGTTTATATGCTTCCATGTTAGTGCAATAGATTTTTACCGATGTATCACTGAGATGGATGAACTTGCGAGAATTCAACAGAATATTATCAGGATGCGAAAGAATTATTATATTTCGTGAAGTGTTTTCCAATAAAATCGATACAATGAAAATCCATAGAAGTGCAATAATGGATATGTGTGTTTGCCATTGAATACAATGCAACGATTGTACCCTTTCAAGTATTTATTAACATTGACAACGAAAAATAAGGAATAAAAAGAAATTGTAACTGTCTTGGAAGTGTCGTGATATTTTGCAATATGGCATCTAAAATAATGATTATCATTAATCATATTATGTTATTTTTATTAGCTAAAACTTTGTTCGTTCACAAATTCTTTATTTTCATCGCATTTTATTTTACCGTTTAATCACATTTTTCAACGCCAAAGTGAGCGAATTTAGTTGCAAATGCGTTGATACATTCAAAGTATATGATATCTTCAATTTCGTACACGCCATATTTCATACCTCATTTTTGCATATCTGCTTCTTTATTACATGAATAATGATGAAATATCATAACGGAATAAAAACTGTAATGCAAAATACAACAAAGAAATGATAGAAAATTTATGTTAATGATGTTTCTCTTCTGTTTTCGCAATATCGTTAAACAATTACACCAAGATACGTCATTCCTCATTGTATTAATTCTATTAATCATGACATATCTCCATTTCCTGTTGTAACTTCCATCATTACGATTACTAGAGAGTCCAGTGATAAAAGAGATTGACGACATATCTCTCACAATCATACACAGATATTCACCAATGAAACAGGAGAGACTCCGTTTTATTTGAAGATGCTTGAAAATCACCGACTTATTCCATATAATTTTGCATTTCTCTATTTCACATCCATTCGACATATTCGTTCCTTCATCTTCATGATTGATGCAATCATGTTAAATGTCAAAGTAACAGTCACAGGCCGATGATAATGTAAATGAATAATGTTCTGGGATAAAATCAAAAGTTTCGCACAATTATTCGCATAATTAGCACTTAACCAACTACAGAATAATCATAGATCAGTGATGTGCTCCCCCACATGTGTCGAATAGGCAGTTTTGGGATTTTAATTTTAATTGATTCGCACTAAAACTTACCAGGACTTTATCGCTATACATGTACACTTATTTTGTTTTTAACGCTAAATTTCGCATATTAAATGATTGTCCTCTACCAGGCCATATATTTACCAACTACATTGAGAATAATTTCTTCACTTTGAATTTCTCGTGTCCATAAATCAGCTCGGGATAATTTTGCGATTACACATGACAATCACGATCGATGTTTTAGACGAAAATTGCACGTATGTATTTGTATATCACCTATGCATGAAAATGGTTAGGGAGAGCATATAGGATACATCTATTCATTTAATTAATCTAAATATAATCAAATGGTCTGTTCATGTTAAAATTTACTCCATCGGAATGGACCATAGGACTTCACCTTTTTCAGACATTTCGAGTGTGGAAAGTTCGTAAAATATCGGTGTTCCATGCATCTACTGAGAGAACATTCGTAATGTCCTAATGTTTGTGACTAGTCATCAAAGATTTCATCCTAACCTCGGTTGTATTTACTCGATCATTCAGAAAGTTTTTGTTGCTTCGCTTCACCTATCCTTAACGTTATACCATGAGCATTGTTCACTGGTTCCTTTATTGAAATCAAATTGCACGATGACAAATTTTCATCGAGATTTCATGAGAAAATAAAAGAATATGCGTCCAAGATATTAAAGACATTTCGATCACCATCAATTTTGTATAGTCAATTATTCCATTTATGTATACGTATTGCGTATGTGTCTGCGTATGTATTGATATTCAATTACGTAATGCTGATAATCATTGAGATTATTGATAGTTGTTTTTGTCTTCTATTCACATCCTTTTTTGGTTCCCGTTATGTATAATTGAACATATCTAAGAAAAAAAAAAAAAAACAAAGAAAATATGTAAAACTGTACACACAATAGTAGATCGACCAATGTTTTTCTTTATTCATCGTTTATTTGGGATTCTGCTTAATTATTGATGTATATTACCTAATTTTTTTACATCTACTCATATGTTATATCAATAGCAGTTCGTCTACAAGTCACTTCATTCTCAGTATTTTGATACTTTAGTTATTTCTCTTTCGATTCTATCGTCATCACCGAATAAACAGGCCGATCAATCCATTTTTCATGCAATTATAAGTAGTAATATCGTAATTGATTACGATTATTCTCATACACGATTTATTTATTCCTTCAATTTTTTTTTGTTTTTTCTCATGGGTTTTTTTGTTTTTTTTTATTTTTGATATTATGTTCATTGTAAACACGTCTCTTATATAATTAGAAATTACACTTAACATTAAAGACAACTTTTTTTTATCCTTTCTAGGAGTAAATAATTAATCTAAACCGAGAATTTTTCGTAGGGAAAAATGGTTGGATTTTCAATTCATGTTCGTCATTAATTTACTTCATTTATTTTTTCATATTTCTCCATCTGCATTGACGCGCGCGTACAATAGCAATTGTGTTTCGATTATCGTGTAATTATGCTATTATTTAATTTCAGTCAATTATTGCAAGATCGGTATAATTATTTATGCACGATCTGCCGTCTTTAAATTTTATTATTTTTTTTTTCTTCCACGCAAGTATGTCTATATCTTCTCTCGTGGCATGAATTGACGGAAGCGATTATTATTCATAATTAATATTTTTTCTTCTCTCTGTTATTCAACTATTAGTTTTCACTCACATGACTTCCATCATCGTTTGATCTACTTCAATAGTCGCATTTTCAAGATGATGAATTTTCATCAGTGGAAATACTACATTACTGTTATACATTTAATTCGCAAATCATCGACAATTGGCCCATTGGTTCTGCATTATTTTTTTGAGGTTTACTCAATTTTCCTAATTCATTTATTTTTTTATCATTGATTATTCATCGCCGCGTTTCATGACTGCATACCATTCAGTTCTCTTTCGACATATTATTTCAATTGTGAACTGAAATCTATCGTTCCTAATAAAACGCAACATATTCTCAGTCTTGTTACGTTATTTCAATTTTCCATTTTCTCATTTTCCTGTGAATCTAAACACTGAATGAATTTTCTATTTACTTTCCCACTCTCAATATAATTGCACGATATTGTGTAAATATTTATATAGATTATTAAGAAAAAAAAAAAACACCTGAAAAGCAATACTCACTCAAGACATCGGAGAAAAAAAAAACATGAATATCAGTTGACAACAAAGAAGAGTATATTGCATGCAAATAATTTATGATTCGACTTTCATTCAACTGAAAAGTTGACCGCATTGAATATTTCATTTCCGTATGGACAAGAGAAAAGAAATGCCTCAAAAAAATGTGATTACCATTGAACGTACAAAAAACAAGGCAAATAATTGTATAATAATAATTATAACTCTATAATAAGAATAATTGCAATGATAATTATGATAATGATAGTAATAATAATAATTATAATATAGGCAGTGTTCCGAGGTGGATTGCATTGATGATTTACATTTCTGGGGTTCCGAAAAATGATAAAATTGAACCCCGATAAAAATAACAATGAAAAATTAGCAATCTTCAGGAATATGAGCAAAAAAGTGAACGATGAATAAATTGACAAGAAAACAAAATTGACGCAAGCGATTACTAAATAATTATATTGAACAATGGGCACTTGATTGAATATTATGATTGTGTACATGTATATATATGCATATATACACATGTATTTCAAGGAATGGACATTAATTCCTTTCATTTCATTATTCTCTGTCCCTACCTATTTTTTTCTTCCTTTGATGATTATACACATATTTATCCATTGACTGATAATAATTGCGACAATGTGCTAGCATTTTTCGTTTTTACACGTGAATGAATAATAGCTCATGTCAAACATTACGAAAGAAGAGTTTTTTTTCTATCTCTTTTTCTTTTTCTCATATGATTAGTTTAATATGTAAGTGAAGAAAAGAAAAATTACTTGATTATTTGTTAATAACGTTTTTTTTCTTATCATCAGAGATCTAAATAAGACAGTGGTAGTTTAATATCACAATAAGACTACTCAGGCCATTGTGAAACTTTTGGTTGGGGGAGGTTTACACACATGCGCCTGTTTCTCATCCAATCCTCTCTTTCATTTCACAATCGACTGAGAGACAATCAATTTTTTTCATATACGATTATTATATGTTTGATCTCTCCTCTTATGCTCCATCTAATATTATCCTCAATCAATTCATTTTGCAATTGACTGACAATATGAGAGCTTATTATCGATAAAAAAAATTGCGCTTGTGCCAGTCAGCAAATCCGTCAACCATTTTCCCTCTCATCCATTGTGAGACTCAATCAATTATATGTTTGTGTCATCTTATCTCCATCAATTTGCTTCTTTATAACATCATATCATCAGCAGGCCGGATTTTGTCGTTGCATTTTCCGCACTATCTTTTCTACGAGCAAAAAAAAAAATGAATAAACGAATGTCGTTGTTTTGATTTCTTTTTTACTCTCTTGAAAAACCGGTTTCAATGTTCCGACTTCTTTATTTATTTCTTTAACTTTGGAATTGTGTTTTCCTATGAGTATTTTTATTGTCGGAACTCACAGTCACAGGGAGGAAAAAATTAGAATCAAATCAAAATTGATTATTGTGGTCCCGAGCAGCGATTTTCCTAACAATTATTAATGGTTGATTAATGATGTTGATACGAAACATACGATTAATGTTCAGACGCAAAGAATACGAATGGAGAGAATTTTATTTAAAAGTGACTGGCGCACACCCGGCTTCACAATATCGGCGGTAAAAATGTCCCGGAGTCATCAAGATTTGGGTCAAGACTGGCAACAATATCGCCAGTTGACGCGTGTCTGGATGTTGCCGTTTGTGTGCCGCTGGCTAGAGCATGACTGCTTGCACTACCGTTTAATTTACTCTTCACCACTAATGAACCATTACTAGAATCTGTATTATCAATTGCCGTTATTTTAGGCACGCATTTTCCGCCTCTATAAGGCCTATAAAGACCGTATTGCTGCGGTTGTTCATCTTCTAATGTTGTTGCCCGTTGTCTCGGTGCATTGACACTTATCGTTTGAGCGTGACTCGTTTGATTTGATTCAACTACTGAATTCATCATTGAACTCACTACAGCCGAGCCCATTGACGATGATGTTGTTAAATGTGATGATGATGATGACGATGATGTGTTTAGCCATTTGTGGCGCATGGCTTCGTCTGGTGTCATTCTTTCTTTTGGATCCCATCTAGTAATTGAACATGAAATCAATTATCATGTAAATGAACACAACATTTCAATTCAATATAAATTGAGTAATTAAAACACTCACTCTAGACATCTGCTCACAAAATCAATGAATAATGGATCACTCGATCGTAAAACAATCGCGACACTTTTATGGCCTGGTCGTCGTTTTCTTCCTTTACTACTAACAATACAACGGGGATTGCCCTTGGAATCAAAAAATAGACGACGGCGTGTCGCATGTACGATTAATGATTCTGGTGGCGGTCCCAATACTTCCATAATGCATGCAAGTTGTTCCATTTCATTTTCGCCAGGAAAAACTGGATAGCCTGTGTGTAATTCAGCTAAAATACAGCCTAAACTCCACATATCTATCGGTGTGCCGTATGGTAATCCAAGTATAACTTCCGGACTACGATAAAATCGTGATTGGATGTATGTGTAAACACGTTGATGACTGTAGCATGATGAACCGAAGTCAATTACTTTTATTGAACTGCTGCCGCGTTGTTTCAAGAGAACATTTTCCTGTAAAACCAAAAAAATTGAATGAAATAAATTGAATAAAAGTTATGAATTGCATGAAATCTTTTCTCTCATCTACCATATAATACCATTCATTTTTAATATAATTTATATATCATTAAACATGGACGTTGCAATGTGGTTTATGAATGTATACAAGTTTATTGGAGACAAGAATATTTGCACGCGAATGCGTATACCACTATTGCATTCGTCTCACTCATTAGACACGCACATATAAATAGTATTTGAAATGCCAAATGGATATATATATGTAATGTGAGTGGAGTGTGCGTGCAAGAACTCTATTGCATGGAAAATCACGAGTCAGTATTTATCGTTTTTCCTCTCCTTTTATTTTTCCAAACGTTTTAACTAATTAAATATGTATGAAATTCATATGTGACTCGATACTTTATTTCCGTTCTGTGCAATTAATTGATCGTATACAAATTCCTCTCATGTCTACTTACCGGCTTTAAATCGCAATGAATTATATTCTCACGATGCAACAGCCTCAGGCAGTTCATCAGTGAATTGGCAAAGCGACGGATCAAACTCAGACTGAATCCCTGATAGTTGTTTTTCTTAATCAACTCATAAAGATTCAAGCTGTGAAAATATAAGCAAATGTAAACAGATATTTGAAACGAAACAATTTATTAGTTTTGTGATTAACTCAAGCAGTAACAATATTAATTCATAGGATGGAGAAATTGATATTTACCTCATGAGTTCAAAACTAATACACAAATGGTTTCGAAAGTAAAAATATTCGAGCATGTGTATGACATTGTGTTGAGAATCAGCTTCAAGATCTTTCTTCCTCAAATGATCCAAGATTCGTACTTCAATAAGTGCTTGATGATGGAATCTCTTTTTGTTTCTGTATCGAACGAGGATGAAAGTGTTGCATTATATTCATCTAATGAAGCTTCAATAATTATAATCGGATTTATTAACTCATTATCAACTTTAAATTGCTGAATACCTGATTATCTTTATGGCGATATGTTGCCCAGTTTTATGATCCAACGCTCGGATAACTTGGCCAAAGCTTCCTTTCCCTATCACTTCCAATATTTCGTATCTAATTTCAATAAAAAAAAATATGAAATGAATTTTTGCATAAATAATTCATCAATGTATTTATTCAATATGTTTTCTGATTATGTAAATATAAATTCCCATGTTGTTTCAGGTTGGTGAATGCTTACCTATATGAAATGTGATCGTGAGGTATTTTATGATAGCTTCCCGTGTCGTCGTCATAACCACTATTTTCGCTTCCCTCTGTGCCATGAATTTTAATCGCAGTCAAGCCTAAATACCAAATTTCTGGATATTTTTCAATTTCCGTCAGTTCATAATCGGTTAATCTTGATCCATAGTACTTGGTGGCTTCTTGTGGTGTCATGGGCAATCTACGTCCTGTTACGACAAATTAAGAGAGACAATGTAGTTGTAATAATCCAAAGTACACATGAGAATTAAGGACAATGTTGGGTTTATGTCCCTGTTTTATTGACATTAACCGTCAACGTCAATTCAAAGCAATTAGTAAATTTATTTTTCTTCCTTCGCATTTCTTTATCTCATTTATCTATCAATTATACCCTCAAATATTCACCATTGTATTCAACTATCATTGTTTTCATATTATATTCATGTTCTACTTTTTTATTTTTCAACTCACCATAGGCATCAACGTGCACACTTGTATTGAGCGGATCATGCAACGGCACATTGTGAATATTATTTGACGTTGAGTGATTGGCATTGTTGTTGTCAGTCGTGTCTCGCGACGATTTACTATTACTCAATGACGGTAATTTCTGTAACATTAAATAAATTCCATTCGTTAATAAAAATACAAACAGTTGCACTTCAACATACAGCGTTGAATTTCACGATAAATTTATGAGTAAAGTGGTATGCTGTGGTGAACAGTAAGATTTTGGATAATTGCGAATATGCACCACTCTATCAAAATTCAATTGAGTGTTCCTGAATCGATATTATCAATTCACAATCTGGAAACTCAATTACATATCAAACTTGATGGTATTATGTGTAACTCATTTACTTGTAACAATATATTGAATCAATACAAACTAAATTAAATTAATATGGATTAAACTGTGCTGTACATTTTATCGGAGATGATTATCGTATAATCAACAATTGGAACATGTCATTTGATTTAAAATCAAAAGTCATATGATCGAAATCAGTCAACACACAGTATAAAGAAAAATCACACTGGGGCCTATTTTCAACCTCGCTGGGTGAGCATTTATTTTTAGCTCATTATTCTTCTATGCTCTTACCCTCTTCACCATCCATCTCGCCCCCATCTCAACGCACAGAGGGCGATGAAGAGTAATGGATTAATTTTTCTCTCGTTATATGCATCTCACCATTTTTCCATTTCTCTTATACTTCACAATTGTAAATAGCTGAGTACACAGTTGTACCATATGAACAAAAACAAAGCAGTAAAGTGGACGGGATAGAAAAAAGAAGAAGATAAAATAGTTTGAAACAGTGGCCACCAAGAAACGCATCGTATATGCTTGATACAAACTAGTTTGCGATAGTGCTGTAGCTTAGTGCACCTTCGAGTAACTTTAGAAATTTATTTTGATAAATGTTTCACCATCCCAACTAACTCCTGACCCTCTCAACAGTATTTCACAATTATCTTGCTTGAATTAATGTCCAGTTGAACTTTGAAAAAATACAAATGAATGGGAAACATTTTTTAAATTGTATGAAAAATGCCCTTCATCCATCAATTCGAAATTGTACCCGAGCTATTTTTCACGCATCGTTCCAATTGATAATGAAATATATGTCACATGGACATTATAAAATACAATAAGAATGAATCCAATTACAAAACTTTGACATTTCCACCACAAACAAATACACACGATGAAACTTTACTACTCCTCACAACGTGAAAGAGCAAAATTGTTATTAAAAGGGCAAGTTTACAATTCACTATAAGCTCTACAAATCCTATTCATTAATGATTCAATCAGTTGATATAAATACGTACACACACACACACACACACACACACACACACACACACACACACACACATATAT